>PPOM03000381.1:508684-525329 GCA_003708925.3 Kazachstania martiniae
TAAATCGTGCCGGGTGTTTGATATAAGACACTCTATGAAAGAGCTAATGGTTGTCAGAGATGAGGTAGATTACATGACATTATTATGGCATCCAATAAATGAATCATTGTTTACAGTTGGAAATTACGATGGCTCACTTAAGCATTTCGATATATTGCAAGATACTACCAAGCCTGTTCATACAATACCATATGCGCATGATAAATGTGTCACATCTTTGTCATATAATCCAGCAGGTAATATTCTAGCAAGTGCATCAAAGGATAGAACTATTAGATTTTGGACAAGAGCAAGACCCGTTGATCCAAATGCATATGATGATCCCACATACAATAATCAAAAAATTAACGGTTGGTATTTTGGTATCAATAATAACATTAATGCTGTAAGATTAAAATCGGAATTTGGTGCTGCACCACCAACTTTAGGAACTGATGCTCCAACAACATCCTATCATCAAACACCGGTAACAGCTTCAACCGATAATAAAGATTTTCAATTACCAGGGTTGAATGTGTCAGGTGCTAAGAAATCGACACTGCCTGGTTTAGGCTAAGCAAATATATGTATATATACATTAAATATTAAATGCATGGACTTATTCAAAGAATATACTAAACTAATTACAAGTAATTATAAATGGATGTATTATAAAATAAATGAGTGCAGTAAATATAGAATATATAGCGCTTCTTACAGACAATTATATGCTTATCATAAAACTTAGGTAAGAAACAAAAAGAAAGGAAAACGGGAAAATAATCTATAAAAATTCCCTATGCAAATGTTGGCTTTCTACAAGATTTTAAAGTTTCAAAATACTCATTGTTTGCCACAGTTTTTAAAATTTTCAAATAATTCGAACTTGTATTATTACTTGGACAATTATCAGGAGCTTTGAAAAATGAATTTACATCTCTAATATACTGAAATCCAAATTGTGAAGCATAATACTTAATGAATTTTTCCATTATCTTTACCAAATCTTTTACTTGTTCAGAACACGACTCATTAAAATGAAACTCATCCTCTTCTGCCTCCAATCCAACATTAGATAAATTAAAGTAGAACATACTTCCATTATTTGATGTTTTACTAATAACATTATGAAATTCATGTGATGTAAATGGTACGAATTGCTTATAATAATTCTGTAGTCTTTTAGAAAAATCTTTGACAGCTAGTTCATATGGTTTATCAAAGTAATCCTCATTAAATGATTTTCTGTGGATATTATATCGGATAAAATCTCTATCTGAACAAGATATTTGTAACACAATTGGAGTAATGTTTATTCCTGTGTCTTTTCTCGAATTATAGGAATCGATTTCATTAAATATGTACGATCTTCTTAAAATTGTTGAGTTAGTTGCATCAAATATTGCCAAATCACAATTATCCTCGTGCAATTCATTAATCAATCTTTCAAAAGTAATTCTCGCAAATTCTTCTTTCTTGTGACTATTTTTTGGATTAAAGATATCTTCTGTTGAAGTATTTGAAAATTGCATAGAAGGTCCATTCCCACGATGTAAGCTTCTTCTAACTTTACCAGCATTAAAAATTGAACAGCGAAGATTATTCGTTGATGAGTCATTTATTAAATATTGAATTAGGTGATTAGATATAGTAGATTTACCAACAGCTGGTAGTCCAACTAATATGACTACAAATTTCTCTAGTGTATGTGTTAACACTGATTCGGCAGATACAATTGGGGATAATTGATTTGAATAGTTAAAAGTGAGGGGTCGTGTGATTACTTCCGATTCTGGAGATTTGTCAATAGAATCATTCTCATAATAATAATTAGATTTATTCATAGCTAAATTGAGGTAGCTTCCCTCACTTAATGAAAATAACGAATTCGTAGAATCCGAATTAGAATGGTTAGTTTCCTTCTGTGTATTCATTGCCACCGTAATATACTATCGATATAAACTATTCGATTTATATTTAGGAGTCTTATGTATTTTATATTTTTTTCTTGCTTTTACTAGTTCTTAGCTAAAGTCAACACAAATAAAATTTTGTGTATTGTTTCCTGTTGTGTTGTTTCCAGTAAATTTTTGAATGTTTCTTGATACACACATATATATATATATTGATTACCTAGGCATTGCAAATTTTCGATGCCAAGTAAAGCGTAGGCAAAAAAAGAAAAAGCTAAACGGACAGAAATATTATCAAAATGGAGTACACTTTAGATCCGGGAAATCTCGGATGACATGTTCCACGGAGAAAAGGTCGAAGAAAGCCGGAAATTCAAAAGGGAATTTTCACTAAATCTCGAGAACGGGAGTATATTTTATGCATTATGTAATGCTTAAAAAGTTACGTGGATAGTGTAATATATTATTAAGAAAACATTAATATTTGTGGGGCAATAGAAAGAGCCATATTGTTATTGATGATAATAATTGGCCTGCCTGTATTTATATATATATAATAGGATGATTATGCACGTGAACATAACAAGCGATCGCTTCTTATATTGTCAGAATATTTGCCAGGAGTAAAAATGTTATGTTGAAGTTCTTTACTACTTGATTTCTATAATAATGTCAACATTATCGGTGTTTTCATGCTATGAGAAACAATAAAAAATAAATGAATGATAGTTTCCATGATAAAGGAGATGCGAGCTATCCTTTATAAATAACAATTATGGGATATATTTTCCATTATCAACTGGATATCTTTTCTGGTGATCCTATATTCCCTTTTTACCTTCGTTATTTTATTTATTATTTTATTAATCACGGAGAAAATGTTTGATCCAAGGTATACATGGGGTAAGCTTTATTGATTTCATTCTGTATTGTCCTAAGTCAATGTTTTCTGAATATTCTCAAGTTTTTCTTGAACTTTGGAACATACTTCCTCAATTTTCTTAATTTCAGATTTCTTATATTCCAATTGTTCTTCCAATAACATAATTAACGATTCTCTTGATTGATGAGGCCTATACTCATTAAGTAAATGATGGATATTTACCAATATTGTCCTAATATTTTCAACTTTTTGTTCAAATAACTCAGGATTTATACTTATTATTCCGACTAGTTCCAAATAATTTAATAAAAGGGATTTTAGCAATTTTCGTAACTCCTGGATTTTGTTCTGGTAGTTATTAGCTTCTTCATCTTCACTTTTTTTATATAATTGAGTTATACCCATAACCTCCAGATCTGGTAATTGATCTTTCACTTGCCATACACTACCGAATGCACGATATTGTTGATTGGAGGGCATTGGAGGCGGAATCAGAAAATCTAACTCACATGTGATTATATCATCATTCGTCTTTGTTCCTTCTCCATTATTATTTTCGTCTTTGACTCCATCTTCTTCTTCATTATTTGTCACTGTCTTGTTCTTCTTATATTCTTTCACTTTCTCAACGTTCTCATTTGTAAAAAATTTAATGTATGGTGGAGCTGGTGGATATAACGAACTAATGTCGTTAGATGCTGCTTCGCTGGTCATGACTGCTTACGTGTTGAATTGAATTACCTTGGTCTATTACTGTTTTTTATCTCATAGGATAATACTTTGCAATAGTGCAAAATGATTTAGCTTATCACGGTTTTTATTTTTCAGAAGTTTGCATCTCGTTAAACGTGACCATGTTAGGTTAATATGAAAGAATTTAAATCGAATAATTATATACAAAAGGGAATTTAAACGCAGAGGTTATGCCTCTTTAAGTATTTGCAAGAAGATTTAGATTCACAGACAGATCTTTAGAATATAATATAATGAGTGAAACAGATAAGATGGACATTGATACAGAAGAAGTGGTTCCACAAACAACTGAAGTTGGGGGATCATCATCATCAAAAAAATTTGAGGTTAAAAAATGGACCGCCGTTGCATTTTGGTCGTGGGATATTGCAGTAGATAACTGTGCGATTTGTAGAAATCATATTATGGAACCATGTATTGAATGTCAGCCAAAAGCCATGACTGATACAGATAATGAATGTGTTGCTGCTTGGGGTACATGTAATCATGCTTTCCACTTACATTGTATTAACAAATGGATTAAGACTAGAGACGCATGTCCACTAGATAACCAACCATGGCAGTTAGCAAGATGTGGTAGGTGATCTAATTAAATATTATTTCCTATCTGACAAAATAATAATTTCGATAATAAATCGGAAACGCATACCTTATTCATAATTCCAATAAATTCGACACATTTTGTACATTAGCACTATTAACTACTATTTCGCTTCTTTATACTATAAGAACGTTTTAGTTGAATGTTACACATATTACAACATTGTTAGATTTAAATAATAATATAATCTCATTTTTTTATTTAATTATATGATTCGATTTTTCCATTTCAAGTAATTTACTGAGTGACATCTATTAAATTTGGCTTCTAGCTTCAAGTAATCTTTCCCAGCCATCTGACCCATCCCATCTACCTTTACCCTTACTCATTAAAGCTTTAATAGTTGATCTACATTTATATTTCCAGTCCTTGCAAACTAAACTGTCAGGACCATATTTGCCTTCCATTTCACCTAAAGATTCATAGGCAGCAACTAAGTCTTCACAAGCATCAACGGTTTCATTCCAAGCCTTTTCATCGATTTCCATGTCTGGATTATGAGATACAGCTCTATATGCCTTTTCATGACAATCCAGGGCTGCCCATGGTCTTTTCCTCCATAATTCAACTCTGGCTACTAATCTCCAAGCACGAGCACTGGTGGTTATAACAGATGGCAATGTAACACATACAAATTCAATACAAGACTTTTGATAATGTGTTAGTGGTTTTGATTCTGCACCATCACCAGGATATTCTGTAGAAACTAATAGTTCGATTAATTTTTCAACGACTGGTAAATCTATGGAACCTTCGCCCGATTTATCTCTTCTTAAAGTAACCAACTGTTTACTAGCAATTAAAACATCATCCCACTCGTTCAATTTGACAGACACTAATAAATAGTTCTCCCAGATTCTCCAATTTTTCTGTGCGTCTGAGGATATTGCCCTTTTCAAACAACTGTATGCTTCCTTCAGTTTATCTTGTTGAACATAGGCAGCACTTAGGTTAGACCAAGACATGGAATGACTTTGGTCTAAAGAAACACATCTTGAAAAGGCTTCTGCGGCGACATTCATCTTATTGCATTCTAAAGCAATGCAACCATAAAAGTACCAAGTATCAAAGCTCAATGGATATTGTCTCAAGGAGTCATTTAGATGTTGAAGTGCTAGATTATAGTCTTTCTTAACACCTGAATTTGCTGGAGGATTATAGTAATATCTACCTAGTGAATTTTTAGCGTTTACATATTTGCCAATCTCCCAACTTTTCTGCCATAACGATGGATCTTGTCTGATGTCACCAAGGATAGAATATGCTCTAGCATCTTGATCGTTTGTTTCGATTCGTTTGACAAGAATTTCTTCCGCTTCTTTTTCTTGGCCTACAGCAGCATAGCATAAGGCAGATTCACACCACATATGTAGTAAGAAATATATCTCAACTGCTGATCTAAGAATACCCATAGACATATATCTTTCAGCCAAAGTAGCATCTAAATCCCAACGAGGAACAAATGGTAACTGGTGAATATATTTTAGTCTAGGAGCAGAGGATTGAGCTTCGATGTCACTGGATTGTGGAATAAGTCTTGTTTGGATTTTTAATCCTAACTCTTCTACTAATGATTGCATTTGTAATAAACCTCTTTCAATGGTTTTTGCTTTTGTGGTTTCTAGAATAGAACGTTCCCACAATGCTCTTGAAAACACAGCCCAGTTATTGTCACCCTGTTGATATATAATTCTTAATAATAATGAGGAAAGTTCTTCTTCTACCAATGGGTCTTTAGCCGGGGAGGTCTGTTTGATAGTATATAAACGCAACAACAATTGAATATTATCGTAGTTCGACAATGCAGGTTGTTCATTTGGGTCTAGTGATTGTAAAACACTTGGTATATTTTCCTGGCGAAGAGCTAATGGTAATAATTTATCCTCTTGGAAGCCATTTTCAAGATCTAGCTTTTGTTTTTTTACAATTTGTTCATCTAATGGTTCAGATCCAATAGAATCAAAGATTGGTTTCTCTAGTAACAAATCAGAATTCAATGTGAAGCTCTCAGGAGTCATCTTTGCTGAAGAACCTTTCGATTTGTCTGGATTAAACGAAGATTCCGCAAGAATAAGTAAACCCGCATGGCCTTTGTCCTGAAACTTAGTTCTCTTGGCACGTGCACCAGTAAGAACAAACTCAAAATTAGTTAACTTCTTCACCTTTGTTAAAGATGGTAAGCAGAGATGTTCGGTGTTAATTGCTAATGAGCATTTTATATTTTCCAGATAATACACTGTATAAAGACATTTTTTAATATCATCTGAAACATTGTCTGGCAATCCTTTAACAACAGCATGTGGTAGTTCAATTGAACTTAAAATAGATGATGCGATGGCCGGCTGGTGGCCGGTTGGTTCAGGTAATAGTGAAAGTTGTGTCAGTAGAGCTCTAGCTCTCCACCAATGTGCCACAGCAAGTAAACTTGTGGTCCCACTACTTGTAATTTCAGGGAACGGTATATCTTCTATATCAGAATGGAATAAACTTTTCTGGCCAGTTAAGGATTCAAATAGTAATAATGATAAGGTAAGTAATTCTGGATTATCTGTTAATTCATAAGTTGGTTGACCCATAATAGACAATGACTGAATTAACTTCTTATTGATGTTTTCCTTTATTGAGTCTTCATTACAAAGAAACATAGTTTCAAAAAGCTCAACCGGCACAGATGGACCAGTATAGTTGATTTGAATAAACGTCTGAAGTAAAGATATAGCAAAAATTAGACTGATATCCTCATTGTCGCCCAGAACTGAAGAAAGATACTCCCTTAATGTTGCAATTAGATCGTTCGAACTGATATTTTCCTTAATTTCAATACGGTTTCCAAAATGCTTAAATATTTCTAAGACAACTTTGTATGATTCTCCACATAGTATATCTTGGAAGAATTGGAGGTGATTTGCGTTATCATTCAATTCACGAAGGCTCTCTGGACCAGAAGCCAAAAGAAGGTGAGTATGCAATAATATATCGCTACTTGACATTTTTATAGGCTTCTCAAAAAACTTTATATTATCTTGCAAATTGTAACAATTGGGTGTACTTCGTCATCTCATCACATTTCAATTTAAAATTCGATTAATTTTTCAAATAAATTTTTGATCTCATCGAAATATTCGTTTACAATGATGAACGCGTAAGTATATTGATAGGGTGTACGCGTTACAACACAATATATGATTACTAGTGATAAAAGATAACTGCCATATCTTTTAATAAGAATTTAATAACAGCAGTCAAGTAATCAATAGAATGGCAACATATCAACCGTATCAAGAATATTCCGCTGTGAATGGAGGTGGCTTTGAAAATTCCGAATCAAGACCAACTACTGGTGATTCCACAGGTGGTCGCACAACTACATTGACCCCAGTTACGATTAAAAAAATCCTTGAATCTACACAAGATGTCCAGGATGGTCCATTTGTACATCATGGTCAAGAGCTTCACCATGTTTGTTTTGTTGGTGTTATAAGAAATATTACAGATCATACATCTAATATATTCATTACGGTAGAGGATGGGACAGGCCAGATTGAGGTTAGAAAGTGGAGTGAAGATACAAACGATATGAGTGCTAGTCAAGAAGGAAACAAGGAATTCAGTTCACAAATTGCTCAACAATATAAAATAGGGACATACGTAAAAGTTTTTGGTTCATTAAAGGAGTTTGGTGGTAAGAAAAATATTCAATACGCCGTTATTAAAACCGTTGATACGTTCAACGATGTTATTGCACATCATCTTGAAGTTATAAAATGGCATGCAATTGCCACTGGTAAGCTACCTGATCCTTCTTCCCAAGGACAACTTAATAATGATGGGGGGCAATCCTTATTTGTCAAAGATAATGAAGATAGCAACAACACTAATAGCACCAATAGCAGTGGTTCTCCTTTACAGAAAGTCCTTGAATTTTGTAAGAAACAATGTACTGGTAAGGATCCGAATGAATTTGCTGTTCCAGTACCATTAGTTGCACAATCTTTAGGCTTAAGTGAAGAAGTTGCAAGTAATTGTTTATCAACATTAATGGAACAAGGGTTTATTTACCCTACTTTTGATGACAATCACTACTTTGCTGTATAAGTTGAGTCTACAGATATTTGTAGGTAGTTGAAATGTATTTTATTACAATATTTTTTTTCCTCTTGTAGTTAGCCAAAAAAAATATGGTTTACATCTTTGTGACAGCGTCACAAGGAAATGACCTATATAATATATAACTTCAGACCCAAACAACGAAAAGTAGAAATGATTCGAAAATGCTATATCGGTTAATAGAATATAAAGTAAATTTTATCAGATGTTTCATTATATTATTTTAATAATATATTCATTATTTAGACTGGTAACGTTTGTTACAGCGGATGACTTACCCCATATATATAATGGAATTCATCCAATTTCAGTCAATGGTAGACAATTTGTTGATTCAGTAACAGGTGAATTGTTTTTCATAAAAGGAATTGACTATCAACCTGGTGGTTCCTCAGATGTAACAACTGAAAAAGATCCCTTATCTGACCCAGTAATTTGTGCAAGAGATGTGGCTTTATTTCAAGATCTAGGAGTAAATACAATAAGGATATACTCTATTAATCCCGACCTAAAACATGATGAGTGTATGAATATGCTAGCAACTGCTGGTATATACTTGCTTTTAGATGTTAATTCCCCATTGGAAGGTCAACATTTGCACAGGTATGAGCCATGGACAACATATACGAAGGCGTATGTGGAGCATATATTTAAAGTTGTCGAACAGTTTTCTGCTTATCCAAATACTTTAGGGTTTTTTGCAGGTAATGAAGTAATCAATGACAAAAAATCAGCACGGAACTCACCAATATACGTTAAAAGGCTGATTGGTGATATCAAGGATTACATTGCTACTCATTCAAACAGAACAATTCCTGTTGGGTATTCTGCTGCAGATGATTTGGATTTTAGGGTATCATTGTCTTCATTCTTGGAATGTTCTCATGATGATATGCCAAATTGTGAGGTGGACTTTTATGGAGTGAATTCTTACCAATGGTGTGGTGAACAAACCTTCAAAAGTTCGGGATATGACAAGTTAGTCGAGTCATATCGGACATACACAAAGCCTGTCTTTTTTTCCGAATTTGGTTGCAACAAAGTGTTACCCAGGAAATTTAACGAAATAGCGACACTATTCTCAAAGGATATGACAGATGTTTTTAGTGGTGGTTTGGTTTATGAATTCACACAAGAATCAAATAATTATGGTCTAATCAGATTGGAAAATGATGACGAAGTAACATTGTTAGATGATTTTTACCAATTAAGATCACAGTACAGGGCTATTGATCTAAATTCATTGAAAAAGGAAGTTCAAAAAGAGAAGAAGAAAGGTAGAAAATCAAAGAAAGGAAAGGTTACAAAAGAAAATAATGTGGCGAATTCATTAACTTGTAAGGATAACTATGAAAATATTAATGTCAATATGAAGATTCCTAAGAGTATGGCAGAATCTTTTATTGATGACGGTGTTAAGGTAGAAAGAGGTAAAATAATTGAGCTTGACGACATGCAGCTGGTAAGTAATAAGACAATATATAATTCGGATGGTACATTATGGTCTGGTAAAAGAGAAATTATGAGAGTTTATGGGACAAATCCAATACCTAACAATATAGGAGCAAAACAAAATGAACAAATTACAAAAGATCAAAAAAGAAAAAATAGTTCAACTAGATATTTGGTTTCTGGTTACTGGTATCTAATTCTATGGTATATGTTCTTATTATTCTAATTATCGCTAAAAATTTTGTATCTATGAAAATAAATATAGTATTGATAGAAACCGACAAATGTTTCTGAAAAGATCAGAGTCAATAATTCTTTATGAATTTGTTCTAATAAAATATAACTAATATATTTTATATGTCAATTCACGATTGCATTATAAAAAAATGGTGACCTTTTTTACGCCTTGTAAGAAAGCCAAAAAGATAGCCGCCCAGAAAGGTAGTAAACTTATAACATCTCTCTCTCTCTGGTAAGTAAAATAAAAGAAATGACATTGCCATCCTATCTGACTACTGAGAAGGAAATGGAAATATCTGATAAAATCATTGAAAGAGCAACTCTTGCACAGTTTACACGTCGACTTAGGCTTGAGTTTAATAAAAAAGGACCTTTAAATAGAAGCACCAGGCAAGGTAGAAAAAATATTTTAACAATGAGACGCATTAGAGCATTTACTAGAAGACAAAATTATGAGACAAGTGCCAGTGCATCAGAAGACTTCTTAAAAGGTGTACTTTATCGAAAGCGACCAAATCTTATATCACTAGATAAAAATGGGGTAGAATTTTCAATAATAGGCAGAAACTTGGAACGAGAGCTACTAAACTGTGAAAAACAATACAAAATTCCTTATTGGAATGTTCACCTTGATAAAAAAACATTGTATATGTCAGAAATTCAAAGTACACAATATCAGTCGAAGAAATCAGCTTTTTTTAAAGCTTTTGAAAATATAAATCTAAAAGAGTCATGAATTGCACATCAAAACATATATTTGCTAGTAATTGCATACCGTTGTATTCAAGTAGAAAAGAAATAAGAAACATTATGCTCACAAGAGATATTTTGGTTATATTAACTTATTCGGATTATGGATGGCTTGTAACATCGCAATTTTTACTGATGGGAAAAAGAACAACAAAACAAAACAGACACACTGAATACAATGAAATTATTCATGAGTCCTTGAATGAATATATTTTATATTGTTGAGGGTTTCACCTATCCATTAATATAATAAGTAGCACATGTTTGCATGTTCCACCACAATCACAGCCATTCAAGTAAGTCAGCCCGACAAAAAAAAATTTTTCGAAAATTCCTTCAAATTGTTTTATGAAAAAATATAAAATAAGATGAATGCGATAATTATTCTGAAGTTTTATATATCATCCCTGTTAAATGCAATAATATTTATGTTCAATAAACATTTCACTTTAGAAATACTATTAATGATCAATACAAACTAAGTTTGTATATAACACTGAACAAACTTTAGTGAGTAATTAACGTATTTCCTCTGATTTCTAGAATACGTAAAGAAGAAAATAATATACCACGAGTTTAAATATTTTAAATTCGCCATAATTAGTGATTCAATAGATTTTCTGTAATCATACTTCATGGTGATTTAAAATTTAGTAATTTATACTTTGTTTTAAGCAAATATATTCGAATCAGTTATACAATAGACAAAAAATAATTCTTTAGTAAATTTTTTAAAATGGTAGATTCAATCCATTCAAGCAGCTCCTCATCCAGTATGGTCGGAGATTTGTCACCAACGACTTCTTTAGCAGATTCTTTGGTTTCTATGGGAACAGAAGAACATAATGAATTATATGATCATAGACAACACCCTGACTTCGTTAACATGAATAATGACGATGAAGCAGTTATAGACACAGTTCATGAAAAGAACAATGATCTAGATGTTCACCATACGCCGGGAAAACAGAAGGAGAGTGATCAATCTTATAATTCTCCAAAATATGATTCGAATATCACTAGAGAGCGCCGGACATCTCACAATTCTCATCGTTCTCACCACTCTAATCAGTCACACCCACCACATGTACAGACACCAATAAGTCAACGTAGGATGACGGCTGAGAGTACTGATCCAGTTATTCAGGCAGCTGAATTGGCAGCGAATAAGTTGAAACCAGTGGCACACAGCAATACGAGACAAGGCAGAGTCAGTCACCCAGTAGCTTATCAAGATACGACCCATGTGACACAAAATCCAATTCAGCATTATAACACAACAGGGACTCCAACCGCAAAGACAAGACGTCTTTCCAATACGCATTCTTTTTCAGATATGATGCATCCAAAGCCAAGAAAAACAAGAGCAAGAGGAAATTCGAGTACATCTTCCCTTGGATCTCACGGTATAAAATTAGCAAAGTCTATTTCAGTTAAATCATCAGAAAATGGAGATGCTCAAGGTAAAAGAAAACCCAGATCTTCCTCATTCGATAGTGATAATTCTCAGCATTCTAGAGAATCCCAAGAGACAGAAGAAGATGTTTGTTTTCCAATGCCCCCACAGTTACATACACGTGTTAATGGAATTGATTTTGACGAGCTAGAGGAATTTTCTCAGCAATCCAGGCAATCCAGGGCGGAATACTTGTCTTCTATCAAGCAGCTTAATAATAGTGAAGGAACATCTGCTTCAACTGCAACGTCTTCAAATTCATCAGCTGCCTTAAAATATATTCCTAGAGCATCAGCACAGCAACCACAGACTGATTCACAGAATACTATTCCAGAAGAGTATGGTATAGTTCACGAAAAGGATGAACTTAAGGAAAAGGATAAAACAATGAGTCCAACACCAATACCAGCAGGAGTATCATTTGGTAATAACATCATTGAAGGTGATAATTTTACCACAGCACCATCTCAATATACTACATATTTCGACAATGCTGGTACCAATTTTCATGTGCCTGACAGATTTTCATTTTTTTGTTCAGACTCTGATGAGACAGTTCATGCCACAGATATACCATCATTAGTTGAAGAAAATCAATCATTTTATGAACTATTTAGAGGAGGTGAGCCAACCTGGTGGTTAGATTGTAGTTGTCCAACTGATGATGAAATGCGTTGCATTACAAAGGCCTTTGGTATTCATCCCTTAACAGCAGAAGATATTAGGATGCAAGAACCAAGAGAAAAGGTTGAATTATTCAAATCTTATTATTTTGTTTGTTTCCATACATTTGAGAATGATAAAGAATCAGAAGACTTTTTGGAGCCAATTAATGTGTATATTGTTGTTTTCAGATCAGGTGTATTAACTTTCCATTTTAATCAAGTATCACATCCAGCAAGTGTGAGAAGACGTGTTAGACAATTACGTGATTATGTCAACGTTAATTCTGACTGGCTATGTTACGCACTTATTGATGATATTACAGATAGTTTTGCCCCAGTTATTCAATCTATTGAATATGAGGCTGATACAATTGAAGATTCGGTATTCATGGTGAGGGACATAGATTTTTCAGTAATGTTGCAGAGAATTGGTGAAAGTAGACGTAAGACTATGACGTTGATGAGACTTCTAAGTGGTAAGGCCGATGTTATTAAGATGTTTGCAAAAAGATGTCAGGATGAGGCTAATGGTATCGGACCAGCCCTAACATCACAAATAAACATTGCTAACTTACAGTCTCAGACTGATAATATTAAGCATATAAATCCAAATAACTGCTACATGCCATTAACAACACAGCCAAGAGGTGATATTGCTATGTACCTTGGGGATATTCAGGATCATTTGTTGACTATGTTCCAAAATTTGTCTGCTTATGAAAAAATTTTCTCTAGATCACATGCTAATTACTTAGCACAACTACAGGTTGAATCATTTAATTCTAATAATAAAGTAACAGAAATGCTAGGGAAGGTGACCATGATTGGTACCATGTTAGTTCCACTGAATGTTATTACTGGTTTATTTGGTATGAATGTCAAAGTGCCTGGTGGCGGTGTACAAAACTTGGCATGGTGGTTTGGTATTCTCGGGGTGCTTCTTTTCTTAGCAATATGTAGTTGGTTTATCGCGAATTGGTGGGTCAGACGTATGGATACACCATCTACATTAAATGAGGCATCAGAATCAGGTGCCAGATCCGTCATTTCTAGTTTTTTCCCAAGAGGAATGCGTAACAATAGAAAGAATCAAAGAATTGCACCAACTAATCGTTCCATTGCTAGTCTACCTAGCAAATATAGTCGTTATGATTAGTAGAAAGTATAAAGATAAACATTTAAAATTGTACAAAACAAAGTGAAAAAAATTAAAAATTCCACTATAATATCATGTAACAATAAAAACAAGCACATAATCCGTCATATTAATATTCATTTATTTTATATTTCATTTATAAGATATGTATGCTAATTAATTTATAATCTTCAATTTGTGGAAGACTAAAACAACATAGCCGGTATTTTCTTTAAAGGTGTCTCTCGTTAATATTGCAAAGCGCAGAAAAAAAATATAGCACTTTTGATAAAAAATTAATAAAGTTGGGTTTTAAAGTGTAACCCCTTCCCTCTATAGTTGCCAATACTTGAAGAGAATTAATTGGTAAGAAATACAATTCATAATATAATGGAAAACGATCAAAGTGAAAGATTATTTAGACTACCATTCAAGGTTCCTACGTTTCATGGTATTAGAACGGTAGGTGTGTATATATCTGGTATACTGTATGCATTAGGTTTCTGGATATTTTTAGATGCTGTATTATACTCTAAACATGCCAATGCATCAGATGTTCATGTTACATTTATTGATTGGATTCCATTTCTCTGCAGCACATTGGGAATGTTGGTAGTAAATTCCATAGAAAAGAATAGATTATTACAAGGTGCATTGAGTTCTGATAACGGATCATTCGGAGGACTAGATTCGCAGATGGCATGGCAAGCAAGAACAGTTTTATTTTTTGGCTTTGCATTATTGGCAGGTGGTTTGTCAGGTTCTATAGTTGTCCTAATTATTAAATTTTTAGTAAAGGATTACACAAGTTATCCAACTCTAGGTATGGGTGTGAATAATGTTATTGGTAACATCTCTATTCTATTGAGTTGTGTTGTCTTGTGGATTGCACAAAATGTAGAAGATGAATTTTCATATTCATTAACCATTTAAATAGCTTTACATGCATACACACACACCTATATTGAACATGGAAATTGTAAGAAAACTATGGTTATTTGTCAAATAGAAAGCAAAAAAGAGAAAGATTCCAGTTAGTCATACTCTTATCAACTTTACCTTTTTCTATTACTGTATTTACTTTTTACACATATGTATAGATATATTTTGATTTCAAAATAATTAAGTTCAAAACTATTTCAAACATATAATTAGAAGAAAGATTCAATCTTTTTTTTTTTCGTTGTTATTCATTCATTTCAAATTGGCATCTGTATACCACTATCTAAAGCTCAGTTTTCTGCATCAACTTTAGGAGCTACTTGATTAGCAAATTCACCCAAAACTTGAGATTCGAAATCATTAAAATTAAATAAGTCTGGAAGGTGAATAGGTTGTGTATGATCTCTTGGAAAGAAATATTGTTCTTTTCTTAAATCATCAAAGAATGGATGAGCTAAGATTCTTCTTGGAGATAATCTGGCTTGAGGTTCATAAACTAAAACCTTCATTAATAAATCAATCCCATCAGAACCTGCATGGCCGAAGTACTTTTCGAATCTTGCTTGAGAGGTACCAGAGAATAATGGCTTAGAATATAATGGACCATCGTAGCTTGGATTTGAGAAAAAGATAAATTTCTTATCTGGTGGACCCAAAATCTTTGCAATTTCACGCAATTGTAACAATGGTTCGGCACCTTGGAAGATAGCTTTCCCAATTAACATTTCACCTATAACACAACCGAGTCCCCAGATGTCAACCTGAGTAGTATATTGAGTAGAGCCAAGAATCAGTTCTGGAGCCCTATAAAATCTTGAACAGATATAAGATATCGAAGGTTGGTTATGTTCTAGTTTTTTAGCAGACCCAAAGTCACAAATCTTTAATATACCGGTATCAGGGTCCACTAAAATATTCGAAGGTTTAATATCACGATGACAAATACCCAAAGCATGAAGGTATAACATACCTCTTGCAATCTGATAACTGTATAATTTAATGTGTTTAATTGGTAATTCTAAATTACTTTGAGCGTATCGACTAATTTCGATCTGTAGAGTAGCAGGTAGACATTCCATAGCCAAATGTTGATAGACCTTATGGTCCTGTTGTGAAACATGAGTGAAAAAGTATTCTAACTTAACTATATTTGGATGATCTGTAACTCTTAGAATTTCCAATTCTCTCGATTTATATTCAGTCTGAGCAGGAACTTTCTTAATGGCAAATGGACCATACCAGTTTTCTCTATTTGGTGTAATATATGCCTGTACTACAGTACCAAATGCACCTCTACCGATCTTTCTATATTCTTTTATAAGCATTCGTCTTACTGTGTTCGATCTATTTGACGTAACATCATCAGCTATGAATTCGTAGCTTTTTTCTGTGCTAGGAGTATTTGACATTAGATTGAACTATGATATTATTATTTTGTGTTTACTTTTTTTGATTGTGTTGTTGAATATATTATTAAATGGACTAATGATTATCAAATTTAATACCAATTTTTTGGGGGAAAATCTATAGGTAAACAAATATGTTTTAAAAGAATCTGAATCAGATCAATCAATTCGATAAATAGATGGAAATAGTTTAGGTAATACAAACTATTCGAATTGAGTTTTTTTTTTCCTTTATGTTGGATATAGCCAAGAAATATTTATGAAAACACGAACCAAAGCAGATTAACCAAAAAAAGGTTTGTATTGAATGAATTTTATTTATATTTCGAGATTAGAACACTTCAGATTTCTCTTTGGTTGTCA
>PPOM03000381.1:534946-555171 GCA_003708925.3 Kazachstania martiniae
TTAAATATAGTTTCTTGTCAATATTAAGTTTAAGAGTAGCTTAGTAATAAATAAGTTCGATAAATTATTAAATATTAATTAAGAAATATGTTTCATTAAGTATAATTTGAGAAACACAATATTCAGACAGCCAATGAGTATTTTCGGTATATTTAAATTTACCGCATAAAAAAGGAAGTCGATGCGCATCTAAAAGTCCTCCATTCTGAGACATCATGAGGTTACCTGTCCGTACTATTTTTAGAGTGAATGCTTAAATATCCCATTATGGATATTACTAGACACGTAACATCTATAATCAATACGAGCCATCCAAGCTCTTATTGTTGTCAATTACTTTTTTTTTTTTTAAATGAAATGTAGTATTTTATTAATTTTAATACATATTGTGATAGATAAAAGATAAACAAATTAAGAAAACTGTTTTATATTTAAAACTTAAAAAAATGAAATTTTTCTTGGGAATGACACTGATAAGTTAATTTTAATAAACTATCTTATTGACTAATGAATTTATTCATCTTCTTCTAAAGTTTGAGCGGCAATACGATCTAAATCTCTTTGACCGTTTTCAGAGATTCTTCTACCACCCTTTGGAGAGATTTCGACAACACCAATCTTTTCTAAAGCTTGTAAGACTCTTCTGTTAACAGAACCGGAAGCATCAACGTGCTTAGATGGTCTGACACCTCTAGACTTAGCGTTACCGTATAATTTGTTTAACTTACCAACACCAACGTGCTTTCTTAAGTAGATGTGTCTAGCAACAGAGGCAGCACGCTTGTAGAACCAACCTTCAGAATCTTGTGGTGGCATTTCGTTACCAGAAGAGGTCTTGACAATGTCAACATAACCTGGAACTTCTAACTTACCTTGTCTTTGTAAGAAAGAAGCATAAGCGTTAATGAAATCTTGAGCAGCAACGTCTCTATTGTAATTGTAATAACTGTTAGTAAACTATGTTTTTAGTGTAGTTTAAATGGAATAGATTATTTTGTAAATCTCTAAAAAGTTCATGTTTCAATTATGTATTTCTATAACTTGGCTAAAAAGACACCTTTATTATTAATATTTGCTTTTACCATATATAAAAAAAACCATTTTAACTTCTACTTTCTGTATCCAACAATTTAGCCATAGATCGCAATAATAACACAATGTATTTATCTAACCTCTCTAAAATTAGATTTTCTCTTTGCAATAAAAATTACCTCCATTAATTCATATCTATCCATATATTATTCATTAATTCACATACCTAACAGAAACACCTGGCATTTTTGATCTGTAGTTCTATTTTTTATTTAAAGTCAGTAACTTACAATTTGAAAACAAGTTTTAATATACTATATACGCTATCTTCATGTCTTCTTTACCTATATCTAAGGCCTAATCTCCAGTATACCTCCAGTAACTGCCACTGTGTCTCTGATTGATGAAATTTCCATGAAACAGCAGGAAAAAGGAAGCAGTACTCGCACTGTTGTTCGGGGCCTTCTTAGAAAATCAAAACTTCATATAGAAAAAACAAAAATATTTCATTAAAGAAATTCTAAAAGTTTTCTTTCGTATGAGGTGTATGAGTGTTTTTGATAGGGTATGGGTGTATTTAATTTAAGTAGTCACGTATGATACATATATATTGAACTATTGTATCATGTTTTTGATAACACCTTACTCAAATTAAAGGTATGGTAAATTACTTTAGATAATTAATTGATGTTAAATTATAAATATACATAAATATACTATTTAATTAAACAAAAATTTGGCTGATTAAAAGATGACAAAATTAGTTTAGAGAAAATACAAAGTATTTCAGTTAACTTACACCTTGAAACCCTTGGAGTTTCTCTTACCTCTAGCTCTTTCGAACTTTCTACCCTTGGATAAAATTCTTGGAGCCTTGTTCTTGTGTGGACCCATACCGAAGTGTCTAACAGCTTCTCTGGAGTTTCTTGGACCTCTTAAGATTAAGGTGTTTTGACCCTTTGGAGCTCTAACAGCTAATTGATCTAATGTGATACATTCACCACCAGCCTTAACAATCTTAGCTCTGGCACCAGCGGTGAATCTTAAAGCAGCAACGGTGGTCTTTGGGAATTCGAAGATTCTGGAGTCATCGGTAACGGTACCAACAACAACAATGGTCTTCTTAGAAGCACCTTCTTGCTTTAAAGCTCTAGCAATTCTAGAAACAGAAACAGGTGGTCTGTTAATCTTAGATAAGAATAAAGACTTTAAGACAACTCTGTTGAATGGAGCATCAGTACGACCTATAAAAAATGATTGTTAGTAAACTATGGACATTGTGACTCATTTAATTATTCATAAAGAATAATAAAAGATTCTGCTCATAAATGCAAATAGCTTTCCGCACAAAAACTTTTCGTTTTGCACTCGCAGAATTTCTCTATCTTTAATCAATAGAGGACATTTTTATTAACTTGCTAATGCAAGTTAGCATTAATAACAGAATCTTTTCTCATCCAGATATAATAATAAACTATTGTTCAAATTTTTAACATACGAGCTAAGAAAGTGAATAACTTAACTAATAACTTTAAGTAGACATTGTCAGACTTTGGAGCGGTTCTGTGACCAGATCTTTGATGTTGCTTGGAAGTGTGATCGATACCCATTTTGAATCTATGCTGTCTTTACTTATTGAAATATATCGAAATTCTTATAATACTGTTAGTAATTTAATTATGTTATATTATGAAATTTAGCAATACCATCGCTAAACTCGAGTAAGAAACTATTCGATATTCAACATCCACTCTCCCAAACGAACCAATACCTCTATGATCAGGCATGAATCCCAGAGAGCTCTGCGGGCGTTTCCTGTTACTTGCAAACTATTTTTCTCAAAAAAGTCGGTAGTTTTGGTTACAGGTTATGCGTTATTACTATATTAGGAAAGCGAATTCTTAATTTTTTTTGATATTCTGTACAATTATGAAATAGGTTACTAAAATTATTCAAACACCTGTACATTATTTAATAATGGTACACCACATATATACTAAAACAGTCTTTAATTCTGAGCTGTTAAATCGGGGTCGCAAACCTTTTTGCCGCCGACTGCCGATGGAATTAGCAACTAATAAGGGATGAGCGGGGAATTGGTTGTTCTCCTATGTAATTTTCAAAAGTATAAAAGAAAGTCAAACATAACGATTTAGACAGTCAATTCTGATTTTTTTATTGTACTTTTTGTTATTTTTGCTCTCTATTTTTTTTATGTGCTTTGGCTAAAGGTAACGTATTTGAGACGATATTGTAAAAAGGGTATACTTTTAATTATAGTTTGGTTCTAATGATGATGTCCTACGTATATTAATTAAATTTCTAGATATAAAAAATTGATTTTAATACCATATTTGGGAGAGTTTTTAGTTGGTATGGCAATTTTTTCTTTGAATGAAAAGTTGAGGAGCCCAACACTGTTATTAACTGATACTTGTTAATTTCGTGCAGTAATGCATTTTCTCTTCCGTGGGATTATTGGTTAATGATTTTTTTTGTTTATTCTTTATTCGTTTGTAAATATGACATTGGAGATAGGGTTCTCTTTTTAGGAAACTGCGTTCTTCTGTTAAGATTTGGAGTTCTTCTATGAGTAAATGAGATGGGTAAAAGGGTAAGTATTTCTCAACTGGCGATTGGTTAATTTATGACAAAGATGGAAACACTAAACGACATTGTATACTGTTCTGAGATAGTGATAAAGGTCTTACTTGAATGTGGTGGAAATAGGTTTTTCTTGTCCTTGTGGTGTGGTCTTACTAATTACTAACAAGTTGAATGGAAGTTATTATACAAAAAATTATTTCGGTATGTATATATGGTTTCAATTATACAGAGCAGTTAGAGATATGTAAAGCAAGTAATTTTAATACTATAATTCCATTATCCCAGAAATTTTGTATAATTTTTTTTCAAATTAATTTGTGTATGTATAGGAAGAAATGCTTATTAAAAATTAAATGAGTGACTGTATATGAAAAAGTTAAGTGAATGAATGAGTGAATGCTTAAAATTTGGTCAGTTTTCCTCCAACACAGATGTATCTAGAAATGATGTAGCAGCCCGCCCCAGCTGCCATTAATACTGAATTAAAGATAATGAATTTGTTATAGTTTGCGATGGACCCTTCGCCGATAATAACACCACCAATAGGTAAAACTGGAATTGTTATGATGGCTTGTAAGAAATATGCAGTAGCATAACGTTTGCCAAAATCATCAGTCTTGGAGATTTGACCAATGCATACTGGTGTTAGAGATAAAATAGAGCCTGTTGAAAACCCATAGAGACAAACATAGGCCCAAAGTGCATTAGTATGTCCACCAAACGGTAACCAAATAACCAGGTTAAATAAAGCAGCCATAGAAATAGTAATAATCACCACATTAAACCTTCCAAGAAATTTATCAGCAATATAGCCAGGGATATATCTACCCAATACACCGACTGCATTAGTTGCTGTAATTAAATTATATGATGTTGATTCACTATTACCTTGAACCATTGAATATGACGCTAAGAAGGTCGCGCTTGAAGTAAGTGAACTTTCGGCTAGAGCGGCACCTAAAGCCGCAAACAAGAACTTCCAGTCAAAAAAGTACCTCCAATTAAATGATGCTGCGGCATACCATCTAATTAATTCCGTCTTAGATTGGAAAGGTTCTGTAACTGTCTTTTCCCTTTCGTTTGCTAAGAACCCAGACACAATCAAACAAGTAAAGCAGACTAGTGCAAATACTCTAATTGCGTACTGGAACCCGATTTCTGTGTATAGTTTTCTTAACATTAGAGGGATAATAATACCACCTGCTGATCCACCAATTGTCGCAATGGAAGATGCTATGGCTCTCTTTCTGAAGAACCATGTAGCCACAACACTTACTAATGGTGTCATCAAGATACCTGTGCCGATACCTGTTAGAACAGAAAAAGCCAAAATAAACTCATAGACCTTTTTACAATCAGCTAATGCTACAATCCCACCAATGAAAAGAACAGTACCTACCACTTTTAAGGCAAGGCTACCATTTCTATCAAAGTAACCACCAGCAAAAATACAACTTAGAAAACTAATTGCACAGTAAAGTGAGAAAATCCAAGATACCGTAGAAGAACTAACATTGGCTAATTGATTTTTTGAAATATATGATTCAATAGCACCTAATGAGTTGATGATACCGAATACGGGGATTAAACCCATAAACGAACCAAAAACGACTAACCAAGCTTGAAATCCCCCATCCGGGAAATCTTTATCCAAATCGTACAACACAATCTCTTGGGATTCTTCATCAGAAACAATATCTGTAGTAACTTTTGTTAATGAGTTATCTGAATCAATATCTTCATTATGTTTCTTCAAAATTGTTTCGTCATAGCTTTCAAGTTCAAAACCTGTACTTGGGCCTTCTGCAGTGTTAATTATATCCTCAGATCTTGGTTTATCTAGACCATCCTTTCTATTCTTTAAGAATCTATTGAAATTTCTAACTGGACCCGCAAATACGGTAATTGGTAGCATATCTATGCTAGCTGAGTATTAATAGATTTTTTTTTTGTTAACCTCCACAATACACTTTTTTATTGCTTAACTAATTCAAGTACGAAGGAAGTAGTAAGATATAACTCAAGAAATTACTTAAAAAGTATCAGGTATGGTAACTAAGATATATATATATATGAGTGTAGAAAATAAGTTAAATGATTGAATTTCTTTTGTTGGAATATAGGGTGTCTCCGATGGTATAGTGATCTTATTAATATTCTATTTTTTTTTTCTTTTTTTGATCGTTATGTTCATTTTCAAGCAATTTACCGTATATTGCAGTCTTTTTTCTTTATCCACTTTAAAGGTGACTCTTCTGCTTAGTAGTAACATCCTCTATTCTGCGACGTTTCTCTTCCGCTTACAAGTTTCTTTTTCTTATTATTCGGAATAAAGTTTTTCCGACAAACTTGTGGCACTTACATGTCTAACTTAAATCAGCGACAGGTAATAATCTAAAAATGTTACTATATTCCCTTAATATTAAAGAGAAAATTAACCTCACATTTTCTTAGTAGTACCTGGACCCCATAAACTATCACTTTTTTATTTTTCTAATCTATTGTTTTTATTTACATCTGAGACAAAGACTCCATCATTTTAAGCAAATCGCACTTTGATTATCTTTCTTGCATTACATCTGACCAAGTGTGTCACTGAAACCGACTGACCAGCTGCCTTAATAATTTCTTGTCTTATCAAAACCAGAAGTCATAAATTGTTTTTGTTATGGCACTTTTTCACAATTTTTTTGATCGAGATATTTTTTTTCAAAAATTGCGAACATAGAAATACCTGCTCATCGGAAATCGGTTCCCGTGATTATGGAATAAGATCTCTCTTTTCCTATTTTGGGAATATAGATCTGTTGTACAATTATAACAGTACAATATGAGTAATGAAAACATAACATAAACAAGGACAATATGTTATCAATAAAGGGCTAGTTTTGTATACAAAATGTGTCAGTCAATATATTAGAGTTCAAGGGCCGTAACCGGCTGAATTTGGTTTAATTTAACCTAGAAAATCAAAAAGAGAAAAAAAAGCCTTGACCAAGTTATAAATCAAACAAAGTTGTACCTTAAGCACACATCCAATCGGAATTTTGAAGTGTGTCAACGTAATGTCAGACGGGTATGAAGATGAATATGGTGATTATATGGTATCTGAGGATGAGGATATGGTAATGAGTGACTTAGAATTTGAAAGCGAGGATGATGCTGATAATATCGATAATAATACTGAAAATAGGGATTCAAGTCAATGTAAAAACAAACCTTTATCAATACCACAGTGTATTGATATAGCTAAAGGATTTAAAAACGATCAGAATTACAATGAAGCAAGGCTTAATTTTCTGAAAATAATTGAGGGAACAGATGATAGTAATGTCGTATTAACAAGTTGGTTACAGATTTTCCAGTGTTGGGCACAAGATATCCACTACAATGGAATACATAATATTAAGACAGATATCATTGTTAGTGATTGTACTCGGTTCTCCAATTTTTTAGTAGTGAATGTGCCTTTACTAGAAGATGTAGAAACGTTAAATTCTACTTTGGCTACATTATCTGAATTGTTGCCTGTTATTGATAGAAACTATCTATTTGAAATAGATCATTTGGATGAGAAAATAATTACTCTAAAGGTAAGGTTCCATTCAATGATATGTGAAACAATAGAAAGTTTAACAAGTTCGATATATGTAATCGATCGGCTACAGCCAATAATGAATTTACTAAAGTTGAAACTTCTTGCTGCTAATTTGTGGTCTTCTGTAGTGAAAAGAGAGCTAATTACGATGGATACAATAAACGGTTTACAAGATATGATTAATAGAGATTTAACTACGGACAATAGTGATGTATTAGTTCAGGAGTTAAAATTAATCTTGCAGTGTATTATTTACAACTTTCTTAGTACAGGCGAAGTATTAAACAGAGAGAAAATAGAATGGAATATTGTAAAACTAGACGAGATGACAGAAAAATCGTTAGCACTATCACAAGATACTTCACTAATGTTATTAGTACATTTATCAAAGGCTATTCTATTGTTACCTAATGAACAGAATGAACAAAATGACGTCCTACTTACAGAATATTTTGAAAGGTTGACTACATGTCGAGATGAATTTTTTAGAGCTATTAAAAGCCTTGAGGAAATTGGTGGTAATGAATCTGTCAACCTTAATTCCTATAAATTGATTCTAGCTGCATTTGTATTAACAAGTATGTTATTGGTTGCATTAAATAAGGAGAAAATTAATCCTTTTGATTATGAACAACTAAGAGTAATTAAGAATGAACCATTCTTGAAATCGTTAGAAGATATTTACAAATCCTTCATCGAGATGGATATAAGAAGCGTTTATGCTAATATTCAAAAGATGACAAATATTAGTATATTGTTGAAATTTCTCATTGATGATATTTATAATTTTGGTCAAGCAATCAAGTTGTGGAAGCAAATTGCCCCAGTTTATTCTTGTATATCAATTAAAGATATAAGGGAGAAACTACAATATGCTCCAAATATTGATTTCACTAGAGATAATTTACTGACAATATTGATGAAATCTGTTATGAAAGATAAGGCTGCTGTGTTTTTCAAAATTGATTTTACCTCTGATATAATTTATTTTGGTGATGAATACAGGAAGCCATTAACGATATTACCTAAAGAGTTGTTCACTTTGGGACGTATTAAAGAAGCCAGTGAGTCAAACCACTCATTAGATATGGAGTATGTCAATAACGTCTCGATTTTCAATGATCCCCCAAAGTTTAAAAACGTTGATACTAATCGTTTTTTTGATATTTTAAAGGATTCAAGAGAAAATTCATGTAAATCCGTAAGAGATGAAGCGCGCCAAATTCCACAGTATGCCAAGTATGTGCAATACGCGAAACTAATCAATATAACATCAGATACACTTAGAGATGGTGAAGAAAAGCAATAAACGGAGTCTTTCAAAACTAATTAAACATTTGATTTAATTATAATTGTATCTGATTAGAGGACGCGAATAGATAACTAAATTATAACCTTGAGTGTTTTTCTGATTTGCAACTTTTTAGCGTTTCGCGTCACATAGCAAAAATCGCCAATATTTTAAAGAAAAAACCACGAAATGACAAAGAGATTGTTTTAATTTCTATTGAATAAAGGGTGGGATCTAACAATACTGAGTATCATAAACTCCATCCCGATGAGATTATCATTACACTGAATCGTCCACGAAATAACGATTACCAGATATGGAAATGTGGATCAGCTATAAAAGTTTTGTCTGAGAATTATCATTAGCGACACTTTATTCAAGACAAGAAAAAGATATATAAATGAGGTACTTATTCCATTTAGTGCTTTTTCATTTTGTAGTTCAACTACTTTATATAATCCTTTTTTTAAAGACAGTATATACAAAACTATATCATTCAAAGCTTACTAGCACTTTCCAACTATTTTTCATTCCTTTACTGAAACTACTTACACTCCTTTAAAAAAATTACAAATAACAACTCCAATAAAATGAACTCATTTATTACTATTTCTACTTTATTAGCCGCTGGTTTATTACAATCTGTTGATGCCAAGAATACCACCACAACTTACGTCTCTGATGGTGTCACATACGTCGACATCACTACTACCCCAGAAGTTACTACTTCAGTAACATCTACAACGAAAACTACATCTACACCATTCATTACATCTACCATGGATGTTGTATCAAGACAAAACAATACTTCTTCTACAGATGGTATCTTGGAACACATTGGTGCTGCTGTTAACATTCATGCTCAAGCAGGTCTGGGTGCTGTTGTTGCTGCTGCTGCCGTTGCTTTATTATAGTCTGGAGACCAAATATAAAAACGTGGCATCTTCTGTCTACACCATCATGACTTATTAATTCGTGAAACTGAGTCATGCAATATCTTCAATACTATTCATTATAAAAAAAATAACACGACTTTTAATTCTAGACCAAAACTCAATATAAAAGAGAATAGAAGAAGAAACATCTATATTTCTATGCATTCTTATATATAATTACTGTATTACAGAACTACTCGTTATAGTTATAAAAAAATTGTCAACTTTCAATGTAGGAACCTAACTGATCAAGATAATAATACCAATACGAATAATGGTAATATAGGATAAACGGGACAGTCAATACATAACTAATTTATATATAACCATGCCTATAAAAGAGTTCACTTTATGAATCACAGTAGTAATCTCCAGGAAATAACTACCCATCTTAGCACATCTAGTAAGGCAGAAAGCAAAAAAAATGAAAAAAAATGAAAAAAATCATGCCATAAAATTGTTAGATCCTTTTTAAAAAAAAAAATGATGAAACCTTCCTTGGAACAAAAAAAAATGGCAGAAACCGTTAATTAAAAAAGTTTGATGTAAGCCAGGTTCTTAAACGTAAATAAAAGTTCCCTTTTATTAGTGAATTATTCTTTAATTGTGTTTAAGTTGTTGGAAACATTGCCAAGAATTGAGTGGTTGGTGAGTTTTTGGTAGAAGTATTAAGGTTTCTAGTAAATTTTGATATTAACTTGTAAGTATAGGTGGCTCAAATTACGGAACGGCTATAACAAGATCCATTATCAACAAGCATAAGCATTCACTAATTTCAACAAAAATCAATAGGAAAAGAGAAAAGAAAACTGTATAACAGGTAATACATTGTGCATCAGCTCTGAATATCAACAAAATGCAAGATATTGGTAAGGATGAATCTCTATTAAGCACTCGTGTCAGTGAATTAGAACGCCGCATGAGAATATTTGAAGGCATGTTTCATGCGTTAAGTGGTAAACTAGATCAGCATTTTAAAAAGTATGATGTTGTCATGAATTCACAGCAGCAACAGATTAATGAATTAAACTCGGTTATATCAGTGTTAGTTAATGATCAAGTAAGACATGCGGAGGTACTGAGAGAAAAAATTTCGCCATCGTTACATGGCATTAACGCTACAGGGGGGATAAATAATACATTTAACCCAAATGTTAATTTGCAACCTTTGTCAGCAAATAATACAATATTCAATAGTTCGGGACCAACAGATGTACTATTTGATGATATCCTCAATGCAGATAAACCAGATGATCCGAGAAGGAATACAACTGGTGGTTTACAACCAATGAAACGTCCAACCTTCGTTCATGAGAGGTTCGATACAGATAGCGGTAAACTGAAACAGCACACATTTCCCACTGCCATTATGGATTATGACGGTAGCAATAATCATACCAATAGTGGTAATTCTAATAATCAGAATCAGAACCATAGCAATAATAATAATTCTTCAAATCAAATTGTATTTGCTCATACTCCGAGTTCATCTTCCACAAATGAAATACGACATAATGGAATTTCAAATAATCATGCTATTCCAAATAATCATAGTTCCTCAAACAATAATACGAATAATGGCATACCACCTCAAATAAAAGACTTTCAGTTCTTGAAATCACCGCACTCGGTTATGGAAGTATGGTTAGAATATACGGAAGGTGTTAAAGGACAGCCGTCTATTCGAGAAATGGAGGCTTTATACCAAACCACTTGGAGAAGAGATCCAGCCGTAAGCAAGAGGTACTCACGGCGAAAAGTTCTGACTAAAGCTATCGAAACTGGTATATCAAGAGGATACACGCTGGATTATATTATAGATTTGCTGGAAAATTATCGCATTATCGATCAAGATAAAGGTTTAAAGCAGCCTATAGGTTGGTTATGCCAAATGGTCAATATCCCAGATATTCTTAAATAGTGATGATTTTTTCTTTCTCTTGTCAAAGAAAAATTGTGTATATATATGTGAGATTGTAAGAAATTATGTATTTTTAGGTTATTTTAGTTTGGCTGTTGAATCAGCCATCCGTTACCAGCAGGGCTAGTTTCTATTTTTCTTGAATCCAAAAACTAAAATATTTTTTTGCCTTCAATTACTGAGTTACATTCCCGCTCAAGATTGAAAAAATAACTTTCAACATTAAAAGTCCCAATGAACAACAAGGCTAACTAAATAGCAAAACCAAATAAAAGGGTCAACAAAAAGTGACAGACTTGAGAAACTTGTTTTCTACTAATAGAGAAAATACTACAATGAGCGAGGCTGTTAAGATTGCAGACGATATTATACTTCTAGAAAATAGTAGTGATAGTGAAGGTTTTGATGATTACGATGGCCATTTCGATAATCCAACAGAAACATCTGAACCACCACCAAAACTAGTGAAACCAATGAATGGGTTGAATAACAATGATGATTTCATTGCATTATCAGACACATCCGAGGAGGAAACAACAAAAGAAGCAGATAATTCTAAAAATGATGCCTTAACTAAGTTGGACGAAGGTTCTGAAAATGTGACAACAGACTACCCATGGATTATTAATCATGACCATTCAAAGCAAAGAGAAATAGCAGACTGGTTAACTTTAGAAATGAAAGATTTCATTCAATATATATCTCCAAATAAGACTGAAATTAAAATGCGTAATGAGACGATTGGAAAGCTTCGTGATGCAGTAAGGACATTATGGCCAGGCACTGATTTGAATGTATTTGGTTCCTATGCTACGGATTTGTACTTACCTGGTTCGGATATTGACTGTGTTGTCAATAGTGAGAATCAGGATAAGGATAATAGAGTAAGCTTGTATGAATTGGCAACATACTTGAAGCACAAGAAATTGGCTACTGAAGTTGAAGTTATTGCTAAAGCAAGAGTTCCTATTATTAAATTTGTAGAACCAGAGTCAAGGATTCATATTGATGTATCTTTTGAAAGAACCAATGGTCTGGAAGCAGCAAAATTAATAAGAGAATGGTTACGAACCACACCTGGTTTGAGAGAACTAGTTTTGGTAGTGAAGCAGTTCTTACATGCTAGAAGGTTGAATAATGTTCACACTGGTGGTTTGGGTGGTTTTAGTATTATTTGTTTGGTTCTCTCTTTTCTGAGAACACATCCGAGAATTGTAACTAATGAAATAGATGCAAAGGAAAATCTTGGTGTATTATTAATAGATTTCTTTGAACTATATGGTAAGAATTTTGGCTATGATGATGTTGCCATTAGTATGTTAAATGGTGAACCAAGTTATCTTCCGAAAGTCGAATGGAGGGATCTTCAATCGATGAGAACTTCTTTTGCCTTATGTATACAAGATCCAGGTGATGCATCAAATAACATTAGTAGAGGTTCCTTCAATGTTCGTGATATTAAAAAAGCTTTTGCAGGTGCTTTTGATTTATTAACGAATAGATGTTTTGAATTAGACTTAGCAACATTCAAAGACCGTCGTGGTAAGAGTATCTTGGGTAATGTCATCAAATACAGAGGTAAACAGAGAGATTTCAAGGATGAAAGAAATTTAATTCAGAATAAAGCTATTGTTGAAAATGAGGATTACCATAAAAGACGCAGTCGGATTATGTACGAGAAAGATACTACAGAACAAGAAGATGAAGATAACGAACATACTGACAACAAAGATGAACCATTGAAAAAGAAGCGTAAGAAGGATAAGCCAAAGAAGGGTAAGAAGAAGAAAGATAAATCCAAAAAGAAGAAGAAACTAAGTACTTCTGCTGATGATGATAATGAAGACAGTTACAATCCTCTAGCAATCTAGCCAGTAAACATTACAACAACAAACCGTTAATACCACTTCAAAAATATGTAATATACAATATAGATAGTAGCATATGATATAGCATGAAAGATAATTAATATACGAAATTTTTTTTACCTCTATGAGCTTTTCTCTTACTATCCAACTTTTTCTGCTGTATCCTCTTTTCGTTGGAGGCTTTCTTAATTTTATCCCATCTCTCTAGCGTTTCATCTGTTGTCTTTTCAGGGTACCGACATGTCTTCTTAATCTCTTTGGTTAATTTGTCAAGACACAATTGTTTATTGCTCTCCCTTGATCGGGTGGTATCCGACTGAACCACAATTGAATCACTTTTATTATAATAGTATCTAAAGCCATTCTTAATTAGCTGAGTTCTCACTTCTTCAGGGAACCATGTACATATGGAAAAGTTATTAAGTGTTATGGTGCACTTACTATTTACTTTATTGACATTTTGACCCCCAGGACCACTTGACCTGTCATAACGAATTGAAAATAACTTGGGAGGGTAGCAATTCCAAAGAAGAGAATCAATCCATTTTTTTGATGAACTGCTAGTAAACCGTTTTATAAATATAAAGCAATTGAAATTTTGCATGGCCAAGTATATATTTTGGAGAATGCTCCGTCATATCTGTATTTATTAATATATAGTTGGCTCATGTCTTGTTTAATCCACCGCATAGTTCGCTTTATGATTAAAATCAAACTTTGAATCATCTTAAATAAGGAAAATATATACAAAATAAAAAAAAAGTTGCTTCGGTCATAATAGTTTAATATTAATACATCAAGTTAGTAACTTGCTCTATCGTCCAAGTATATTACGTGTAGTTATGTATGTGCTTTCACTACTTTCAATAGGATACAAGACACTGCAAGAGAATATTTCTTGACGCAGGATAGCCTTATTTTATATTAATGTGATCTCATTCAAAGAGATTATCTGCTTCAACATATATCACATGGTCCATGTAATGTCTTATAACTCGTAAAAACCAACACCATACTTTATATATTGCATTTTCAAATTAAATAAAGTATCAGGACTAAATAACTAATTCACCGAGGGGCTGGTATATCTAAATATATACGCACTCAGGGATGAGTACTATTAGATATTGTAGCAATATATTACATGTGGTATATACCAATCATTTATTAGACCTTCAATTAATGGAATAAGCAGTATCTCGATGGCATTGCTAATGTGAGTTAACCTTTAATTGCTCTTCTGATCTTCATCTCAAATAGTAAGGATTACCGAATAATCCAAAGAAGAGATATCTATCTTGAGACCATTATTGCCATAATTAGAATAATTGAGATTCGATTGTCTAATTATCACGAAAGGTGCTCTTACGGGTTTCTAGGTTTTTTGATACCTCTTACTCTAGCCAATCTAAGTTTCGCTGAGGATAAATTGATGTTTGAAATATTCGCGGTTGTCACAAAGCAACTCGTTAAGAAAGAAATTAAATTTGGGAAGACATTTAAAAATAGCTACAAAAGTAAGAAGGGTAGCTACTAGCAATTGTTCAATGAATAATACTGAGGAGGATATGGAAGGTAGCATTAAGACTGCTATGCATAGATCATTAAGTTTTGAATCCGCCATCAGAAAATCCACAACTACGCCCAATATTAATAGAGGCGATGAGAATGATGATGACGATGGTGCTAGGAGCAAAAGCTCAATAAATCTACATATAAACACACCTCTTGTACCAATAGGAAGAACAGGTTCCTCAAACGGTAATTCTAGCTTCATCGATATGTATGTGGATGAATGTGCAAGTAAAGCTACTTCTTCGCCCATGACAGTGAGAAGGCAATCTGTAATCCCTGGTCCACAAAGCTTCGATCGATATGGATTCAAAAAACAAAACAATTATGTTTCAGAGGAAGAATATGATAAATGGTGGTCAGAGTATTCCCAATATTGTGTAAGAAGAAAACATAAATGGCAATTGTTGTTAACTAAGAGTGGCCTACCATTAAACGACGATTCTCCAGAGAAATTCCCTCCCCAAAGTGAAAAACTAAAGAGATACGTTAGAAAAGGTATACCTGCAGAATGGAGAGGAAAGGCTTGGTGGTATTTTGCAAGAGGTGATGAAAAACTAAGTAAGAATAAAGGTGTCTATGACAACCTATTATCAAAAATAGAAATACTAAAAAAACAGAAAAGTCGAAAGAGTGAATTCCTACGAGACCTCGATATTATCGAGAGAGACTTAAACAGGACATTTCCAGATAACATTCATTTTCATAGAGAATCATTCCAAAAAGAAGAACCTTCAATGATAAAAGCATTACGAAGAGTTCTATTGGCCTTTTCCATATACGACACAAATATTGGCTATTGTCAATCAATGAATTTCTTAGCTGGGTTGTTGCTATTATTTATGGATGAGGAAAAAGCATTTTGGATGTTAGTTATTATTACAAAGAAGTACCTACCAGGTGTACATTCAGTTAACCTAGAGGGCGTAAATATAGATCAAGGCGTTCTAATATTATGTGTTAAGGAGTACCTACCTGAACTTTGGGCTCAGATGGAAGCATCCTTTATAAATTACAATAGATTACCATGTGATGATATTAGTGGTAGCTCACCAACCGTTACCCCTGCTGAAATTTTAAATAAACTACCACCAATAACTTTGTCAACAGCTAGTTGGTTTATGAGCTGTTTTGTTGGCGTAGTACCAATAGAGACGACATTAAGAATATGGGATTGCTTGTTTTATGAAAAGTCACATTTCTTATTTAAGGCTTCATTGGCAATATTAAAACTAAGTGAAAATGAGATATTGCAGAAGAAACAATCCCAAGGTATATTTGCATCTTTAAATATGGGTGGAGGATCAAATGAATCATTTTTGTTTGGTTCTAATAAGGACACCTCTAACTCAAACACACATCATAAACCAACACAAGAAGATAATGACATGTGGTTATTCCAAGTAATCCAGACTTTTCCAAAAAAATTAATAAACCCAAACGATATATTCGATAAGGTAATATTCAAAAAGAAGAATGCATTAAATAAAATTACTCAAGAAGAAATTGATAGTAGGAGGAAATACGTAACTGCACAAAGGCAGAAGTATAGACATTTCAATGATGTATTGAATGAAAGCACATCGTCTGACATTGGTTTGAATCAATTAAATAAAAATAGTACACCAAGTATTAGACTGCTAAAAAAAGATCAGTCCATGAGTAATGAATTTGTGAACGATACCCTTTCATCAGAAGTCAATGGCTTTAAAAATATTAGTTTGAGTGGTGCAAGCTGGAATAACAGTATAAAAGAAAGAGTTTGGAACATGAGACAGAAAAAGTGATTCTGCATTATGTTCTATAAATATTGACATATATAATTTTATAGAGGATAAAATAAATCGTAATTCTTTATCATTAATGGTATGTTATAATTCTTCGCCTAAATCCCAACCTCTCTTTAACCTAAGAATAGCAGATTTAGCATCTGCCTCGTTGTTAAATTTATTTTTCAACAAGGCTTCAATATCTTCCCAAGGAATAGAAAGTTGCTTCTTTTGTGTGTTTTGCTTTTTGTCTAGAGGTTGTAATTCAGGACTTCCAATGTTATCCTCATCAATTATAACTGGTTTAGAAACCATTATATTGATAACAACATCTGCTTTTTTGAAGTCAGCTAATAGTGCACTATCGTGTAACACTTTACCCTTTAATAACATTTTTAATTGACCAATTTGATGAACTTCGCTATTTTTAATGACGTACTCCTTAACTTGATAAATAGTACTGGTAGCATCAAAAGAATGTTCAATTATGAACTTTGGCCTAACACTTTTTAGAGTTAACTTGACAGATTGAATGGCTTTCGAACCTTCTGAATCAGATCTTTTGACTCTTTTTGGATCATACCTGTACTTTAATGGTGGTAGAGCGACACCCAAGGAAGAAACTTCTTGTAGTGGCTTTTGATAACTTGAAGGTAAAGCAGGTTCAGATAGTGCCGCTAAGGACAAAAACTTAGTTACAAAGTCTTTTTCAGGTAAAGTTTCTGCCATTATAATAAATTGTTCCTATAATCTTTAAATCTTATTGAATGAACTACTATCTTGAATGTAATTAACTTTGTTAAACAAACTTGTTTATTAGCGTAAATTTTCTGTATTATTTTACAAAACGGGTGAAGCTAAAAAAACCATAGTCTATCGTGTGCGTACACATGGATAAGCTTCAATTGTATTTGTATATTAAACACAGATGTGACATCAATTCAAAAAAAATGTACATATCGACATTCGATAGTATCTTACATTTTTGGTTTATTTTATTCTTGTCCATGAACTTATATATCTACAGATAAATTTAGACAAAATCAGAGAATACAGATCTTCTCAATTTTTCTGTGACATTGTGACAACTGACTTTTCTTTAACAATTTTTCATCACATATAACTTGTTAATTTAAAACTATTCTTATATAGTGCTTATAATTCTTTCCACAGTACATCCATAGCCTATATTCTTAACCATTTTTGAGAAAAGAGGCGATTGTTAAAATTTCAAAATCTCAAATTTGTAAACACATGCATCAAACACTACTAGAGTATACAAGAAGACAATAGCACGATTATATTCTGTTAAGTAAATGGATTCTCTACCTACACATGAATGCGGGATGAGCACCCTCAACAGTGATGCAATGTCTAAATGGCCCACTATTACCCATGATTCAGGAGATGATCGTAATGATCGAGTGGATGAAATAATTCAAGAAGCAATAATGGAAGAAGACACCAATAGTGTTACTGGAAGTAAGGCCTTATTTTTCAATTATCATGAGTATACGGAAAGATATTATGCAGATATAGATGATCCAAATCAATATAGAGAACATACTGAAGATGAAAGTATAAGTATAACACATTTTCCTAATGTATATGCACCAAGAAATTCAGTCGAATTTATGAACACACGACTGGTAAGGATTCCCAGAAGATTCGAATCAACGTTAGACACACCATATTTTAGTACTCAACTGCCAGGTCATGAACCTGCTGCCATCAGAAACAATGCTGATGGCAATAATTTTGTACCACATGGAATATTTGATGACGGTAATGTATTCGGCTACTCATCAATCAGCCCATTATCAATGTATATTACAGAAGATGAATTTGATGAAATAATGAATAATGTAAATAAACTACTGAAGAAGGGTTATGAAACATTTAGTTGGATTAATTTAATCGATATAGTAATTGGCGTCCTCACTTTGGGGCTTTGGACCTGGTTATCCCACTATGTGCTGCACCGTGGTTCAATTACTACGTTAGAAAATTACATTGCCGAATTGAACGGCACAGAACTGTTCCAACAGAATAAAATACAGATTATTTCCCCAAGGAAGTCTGGCTACCTATCTTTAGATTTCCAGATACCTAAACCGACTGCTTAGATCAGAATTAAAGAATGCACTGTATATGCAAGTGAAAACATTTCGAGTCTTTCTTACTCATGTCAAGAACAGTTTCAGATTTACGCTATACCGTATTCGGTTAATTGTTCATTACTTTCGAGTTTTCGCATTTTTTGTCACGAAATTTATTAATATGCGAAAATGCGAAATTTTTTTTAGATTCCTTTAAACAGGTATGGCAGGAACACGAATTTTAATTTACTCGATCAAGGCCTATATATCAAACAGAAATAATTTCGTGACTTATTGGATGGATAGAACAAAAAGCAAAGATGTATATATAAGGATAATGATTAGTTCCAATGTATACTTATCTGTCTTATGGGTTTGTAATTATATCATATAATATAACCAAACTAGTAAACGCTAACATATAAACATCGATTATTAAGAAATGCAACATTACAATCAAGCTTTAGATATCTTAATGAAATCTCCAGTCACTGATGATATGATTCAGTTTTTGACTCGCAAGACGCTTCAAGTTTTACCAAGCAACTCTACTGGTAACAATTCTTTACCAACACCACCTGGGTCCCCTATCGATGGCGAAACACAACAACGTTTACCATCATTAAGAACATTCATTACAAGACTAGTTAGATACACCAATGTCTACACACCAACTTTATTAACCACTGTTTGTTATTTAAATAAGTTGAAGAGAATCTTACCAAAGGATGCTAAAGGTTTACCCTCCACTATCCATAGATTATTCCTTGCTTGTTTAATCCTAAGTGCCAAATATAACAACGATTCATCTCCATTAAACAAACATTGGGCCAAATACACTGATGGATTATTCAGCCTTGAAGATATCAATTTAATGGAAAGACAACTATTACAGTTATTAAACTGGGAATTACGTGTGACAAAGGATGATTTAATCTTAGACCTACAATATTTAATTGAGCCAATTAGAGAACATGTTCAAAGAATTTCAATTCAAAAGAAGAAACTAACACAATTAAAGAGAACACAATTCTACAATGTCAATGCCAACAAATTAAATGACAAACAAAGAAACGTTTCTATTGCATCTAACTTGAGTTCTTCCACTTTAGTAGGCAGTTCAATGTCTTTAAAAAGTGCAATGTCATCTAGATCAATGAGTAACGGTAGTAACAGTAGCAATAACGGTAGTAATAGCGGATCTATGGACATATGGCATGATCAAACACATAGATCTATTTCTCCATTACATAATTACCAAATGTTACAACATGTTGGCCAAGCATTATAGACAACCTAATTTCAACCCAACGAACTCTAATTACATATTCAATAGAAACTCTTTATAGTTATATATTCATGCACTTATAATACACATAGACACACAGACTTATACCATACTCTTAAAGAAACTATACAACTATTAGTTTAAAAGTAATAGAAAGAAAGATACTAAATCACGTGATAAACTGATCACATGGTTTACACGTGACCAAATAATTTAACAAAATATATATATATATATATATATAG
>PPOM03000381.1:565883-592716 GCA_003708925.3 Kazachstania martiniae
AAAAAAAAAAACACAAAGAGAGAACGGAAGGAAAATAGAAAAGAATCATATTTTCTTAGAAATGGGAGAACTAACCAACAACTCTCACTCTTTGTCTACCTCCGAAGACGTAATTCTCACAAAGCACTTCTACGGTCAGCGGGGCAGAACAGTAGAATACTCCTATAGTCCTTATGCAATGTTACTGTTGAATTGAATTTAAATTTGAGTAGTCAACTTCCGGGTCATTTATTACCGAATAAAGTAAAACAGCATATACTGGTTTTAGTAACTCAGTTCTATGCATCAGGCGTGATGGTGGGGGATAAGCTGGTCATTCAAAACACAGACACCAGAATTCAATGAATTTCATTATTGAAACATTCAAGAATTGACAAATTTACAAGAAGAAGGATTTTCTTAATGATCTTTGACGATGGATAATCAGAAATAAACATACCATGACTAGAAACTGTTGATACTTTTGTTGCAAAAATGAAAAGTCGGTTTGTTAAATCAAACCACACCCCATACCTTGTACCTTCAGCATGCATTAAAGCATTGAATTGCTGTATTGAGTTAACTTCACTATTGGTGAAGATAAAGTATTGTTTGTTAATGTGACTTGTTAATACGTCCTTTAGCTGTGAGACATTTGTAATTTTAATTGAATAAGGGCCTCCGTGATTTTTGATCATTTTATTCCATTGTAGCCATTTGTTAACCATATTCTGAGTTGAATATGAAATATACTCACCGATCGTCAATGACAAAGATTGGAATAAATCTTGGGGATTACTGTAATTATTTAAAATTTTGGATAACTGATTGTAGTTTTGCATAAGTTGATATACCAAATTAATATTATTCAAATTCTTACCATGAAATAAAAGTAATTTAGGTAATAAACATAATTTTAAATTATAGACTAAGGTTTCATCTCCATCAGAATCTATCAAATGAAAGTAATCTTGTATAGAGAAAGGAATACTTTTTTTATTCAAAAGATAATGATATCTATTTTGGAATATCTTAAAAGGTGATGAAATTAAGTCATCATCTATCATAGAAACATTCAACTCAATTCTATCATTAAGACAATCCTCAATAAAGTCGTCAAACTTCTGATACATCTCTGTGTATATTATGTTTACTAAAATATCATATAATGTGACTTATACTCTTTTATTATTATTTATAGCCGCCATCGCTCTTATTTCCTTAATTTTACTAAGCCTGTCCTAACAACTTTATAATTCAAAAATAAATCACGTGGTGGTGGCCTTCATTTTTAAACCACGTGATTTATTCATGTCCAATTATATTTTCAATAAAACTTTCACATGGGTCATCGCTTAAGAAATAATTATCGCCGAGTCACTGTATAACCAATTAAAATTTCTATTTTCGTTGAGATGCATGTGGTCAGTCGGAGATTCCTTTTAACTCTATTAACTTCTTGATCAGAATCAAAAAGGAAAGTATGACCTAAACGAGTATATATCTAAAATAATCATTCTAATTCACGTGATTATAAATAATACTATAAGTGATTTCAATTTTTGTCTTGGCACACACTTCTAAAGAATATAAATAATAATACATTAAATTTTATAAATTAAAAAAGAAGAACTATACAATAACAATAAGTAACAGCAGTACATAAAATTATGTTGCCTACAATTGAAATACTAAAGAGCAATCTTATTTTTTTTTCTAATTAACGACAATTTTTAGTTTTTAATCTTTAATCTCTATCCTCTTCGTTGAAATATTACTATCAGTACAATCAACAAATAATAATAATGATAAATAGGATAGATAAACAAAAATATAAACTTCTACCTCTAACTATTCAGTGCTTCTTTCTAAGAAATTCCCGTAACAAACCTGCTTCTAGAAACATTAAATAGTATGGGTTCAAGTGAAAAAAAGATGCTAATAAGTAGAACGTGAAAATATTAATTTGAGAGGGGCCATCCCAGTGCAAGTCGATAAAATTTAACAACGGATAAACAAAAACCGAAAGAGAAAAAAAAATAATCGAAAAAAAATGGAAAATTCTTATTTTGCCTTCAACATAAAAAAATCTACTTATACTGTTCAAAGTAATATTAATCTTTATATTATAAGTTATATTAGGTATTTGACATTAAGTTAAAAAAGGATTATATAAATTTCACATTCACATTCAAATTCACGTTCACATTCACACTTTTTTGTTTTTGTTTTATTAAACTTATAACTATTATATATAAGTTTAAACTTCAACTAACATCATAAGTATTATTTTGTTCTTAATATTTTTCATTTTTTTTTAATTACATTCAAAGAAAGATAAACAATATCAAATTAATATAAACAAATATCATTAAAGACATAGAACTATGTCAAATAACTGGGGTGAAATAGACTCAGATATGCCAGTCTTTAAAGATGATTATGAAGTAAATTCATTTTCATCTAAAGACAATAATGCTAATGATAAACACAATGAATTTGAGATTCATGAAACACATACTAATATGGTTAAAGGCAGTAAAGATACAAGTTCTTCATTATTGCATTCTTCCTCCAATGATATAAATATTCTTAATGCTAAAAATTCAGACAATAATAACAATAGAGATAATGACTCCAATAATAATAATGACGATGAAAAAGATAGGATTGTTATTAGACCGGTTAATGATGAGGATGACACATCAGTCATGATTACTTTTAATCAAGGTGTTTCTCCTTTCATCTTAGTGTTAACTTTTGTTGCATCAATTTCCGGGTTTATGTTTGGTTATGATACAGGTTATATTTCATCTGCTTTAGTTTCTATTGGTACTGATCTAGATCATAAAGTATTAACTTATGGTGATAAAGAAATTATCACAGCTGCTACTTCCTTAGGTGCTTTAATCACTGCTACTATGGCTGGTACCGCTGCTGATATATTTGGTAGAAAACCTTGTTTAATGTTTTCGAACTTGATGTTTTTAATTGGTGCTATTCTTCAAATTACTGCACACAGGTTCTGGCAAATGGCAGCTGGTAGATTAATCATGGGTTTCGGTGTTGGTATCGGTTCCTTAATTTCTCCTTTATTCATCAGTGAAATTGCTCCAAAAATGATCAGAGGTAGATTAACTGTTATTAATTCGTTATGGTTGACTGGTGGTCAATTAATTGCCTATGGTGCGGGTGCAGGTTTTAATCATGTTGAAAATGGTTGGAGAATTTTAGTTGGTCTTTCATTGATCCCAACAGTAGCTCAATTCACCTTTTTCCTTTTCTTGCCTGATACTCCAAGATACTACGTCATGAAGGGCGAATACGAAAAGGCTAAAAAGGTTTTGAGAAGAAGTTATGTTGATGCTCCTGATGCAATCATTGATCAAAAGATCGAAGAATTAGCTGATTTGAATCAAACCGTCAAAGGTAACAACCAAGTTGAAAAAGTATGGAACACTATTGTCGAATTACACACAGTTCCATCTAACTTCAGAGCTTTAATAATTGCCTGTGGTTTACAGGCCATTCAACAATTTACTGGTTGGAATTCTTTAATGTATTTCTCTGGTACAATTTTTGAAGCTGTTGGTTTCAAAAATTCAGCTGCTGTCTCCATTATTGTTTCAGGTACAAATTTTATATTTACTTTAATTGCTTTCTTCGCAATTGATAAAATTGGTCGTAGAGTTATTCTATTGATTGGTCTTCCAGGTATGACTGTGGCTTTAGCTATCTGTTCAATCGCTTTCCATTTTATTGGTATTACTTTTGTTGGTAATGATGCTCATGTTACACATGCAGGTTTCTCCTCATGGGGTATTGTTATTATTGTATTTATTATTATCTTTGCTGCCTTCTACGCCTTAGGTATTGGTACTGTCCCATGGCAACAATCCGAATTATTCCCACAACACGTCAGAGGTATTGGTACTTCTTATGCTACTGCTACGAACTGGGCTGGTTCTTTGGTTATTGCTTCTACTTTCTTAACTATGTTGAAAAATATTACTCCAACCGGTACTTTTGCATTTTTTGCTGGTTTATCTGCCTTATCTGCAGTGTTCTGTTATTTCTGCTACCCCGAGCTTTCCGGTTTAGAGTTAGAGGAAGTTCAAACTATCTTAACTGATGGTTTCAACATTAAGGCCTCTCAAGCTTTAGCTAAGAAGAGAAAGCAACAAGTTGCCAGAGTTCAAAAAATGAAATATGAACCAACTCAAGAAATCATAGAGGATGATTAGTATCATCGTTGTTCTGTAAAATACATACATTCATACATAAGACATTTCCTTTGGAGATAGATACCTCTTATATATTATGTCATTAAAAAACTAAAACATTCTTACCAAGTCAATCTTAGTCCTCAATAGTCTGTATCTCATATTTTATGTTTTTTTCAGTTAGTAACCTAATAAGGTCTTGATCTGGATTCTTATTTCTGATTAGTATCTTCTCAAATAAACCAATTGGAATGTCATCTGCGGTTAAATATACGTTATTTAATGATTTGAATAGTTTAATATGATTTAATATCTCGTTGCGCTTTAGATATATGAAGATTGAACTTTGTTTTCTCATACCACTAATAACATTGCTATCAACACCAACTACACCAGGTGACAAGTGAATATGATTTCTTTTCATTCTTGATATAAAACCTTTTTCAATGATCATTTTAGTGCTTTGTATGGATGTCCCATGGATTAAAACAGGAGGTAATGAGTCTTGTGAAACAAGTTGTGTAAGTACTGAATCATCCTGCTTCAACTGAATTGAATGTCCTTGCGTAGCTGCAATATACTCTTCTCCATCTATTACTCGGACATCAAATCTCTTTTTGTCATTGCTGTTAACAACTCTTAGAATATCATCATGCGTAGTTTTATGAGTTTTTAGTCGATTATGATTCAGTATTATATCTAGTTTTATGTACCCATTATTATCTATTGGTAAGCTCTCTTTTACTGCACCATGACGAAGTAAGTAGGATAAAGATTTTGATATATGAATATCTCTTTTATCATCAACCGCTACCATTACCGAAATATAGTTGTTTCTTGTGTTACGAGATGAGCTATGAAGCCTAATCTCTATTCACTTTCTGCATATATATTTTTTTTCAAAGCCTACTTAATCTTCGGGAAAAGATGAACGTTCTGACATTAAAGTATATAACTATTTAACGCATATGTGTGATTCTGAATGTGAATATATGTCTATGGGTTAGGTATAACCATGGGTTAGACTTCAAGAATGGTTTTCTATTATTTAAATGATACCAATGTTGGCTTGTTAATCCCTGTGCGCATCAAGATAAATGAATTGATCAACAGTTTCAAATGGCAAAATGATGCTAGAATAAAACAGATATGGAAAAGGTTGTACGAATTGAAATAATAAGGTAAATTGAAACGCTCAGGTAATTTGAATGTATACATCATAGCTGCAATAAAATACAAAACCAATTCAATGGTCAAATAATCCAAATCAATTCTTTTAGCAACTTGATTGGTACCAAATTTAACTATGCCGATAGATAACGGCAAAAACGTTAACATTGAACCAAATAATAAGAATATTGGGCCTCTTAGTAAATGTGCTTTAGACTGTGTAAATGTGTCTGTTAATATAACCGTAGTCATACATAATGTTAAAAGAAATGTAAACAATGTCAACAGCTTAAAATAAAAGACATTGTCATAAAATGAGTAGTATAACAACGTTATAGTCGAACATGTTAAATGATTTATTATCCCCAAATTATTAATTTTACCCCAAAGTCCAGCTTGAGATAATGAATGAATCTTAAAGCAATGGTATGCAGTATTATAAATTGCTGTTTGGAATGCCGTTGCTAAAAAAAGATTCATAATAATATAGTCCGTCATTGTAGTTGATGGGAAACTAGGTATTAAAAATGCATCTGTAAAAAAAATTAGCATAAACAAATATACTATACTTGCAAACATATTCAAGTAGATATTGATAGACTGATTATTCCAATATATTAGTGAGTTAAAACATTTCAAGTATGAATTGGTTTCCAATAGATAACCATCTGTAATATATTTATTATTATTATTTCGTTGCCATTCAGGTAACTCATTAAAGTTATACAGTTGTATACGTCTCTTCTTGTCTTTTTTTTCGCTTATCATTTTTTCTTTAGTTGATGAACTCATTTCTTTACTATTCTTGTTACAGTCCCTTGGAGATAACATTTTTAAAATGGAAAGAAGTGAACTATGTTCATCTATTTAATATTTATTCTTATATACACACTCCCTTCATTATGTTATTAAATATTATTTGAAGTAACTGGTATAATGGCTTATACAAACGTACTTTCTACTGATCTGTTTTATTGTTGATTAAAATTTTGGTTTGTGGCTTTTTGTTGAGGTGACCGGTATTTCAATAAGATTTAGAATATTTGTTGAACGCGTTGACGTGCTTGAAGTTCCTGAAGTTCTACATATTCTATCAGTTGTTGCTGTTGTTGGGATACTATTAGTGTTACTATTAATATTGGTGTTGGAGCCTGTAGTGAATTCCATACAGGCAGTTACTGATCCCTGTGTGGTCGATACTGTCGAAAGCGTCGATGAAATGGAGAGAGGTGAACTGATGTCGGAGTTGTTATTAGCGGGGATGTATGTTATAGGAATAGTGTTAGGTTTCTTATTTTTTTTGGTATATTTACCTCTTGGCTTTCTTGTATATCTTGATGAAGTTCTATGAGGGAAATGATGTCGTATAAAAAATTCCTTCACAGATGAGGTTCCTTTGGAATGGATTTTTTTTTTAATATGACTATAAGCTCTTCCTATGACTCCAGTATCTTTTGTTTCATCAATTAATCCGTTTGCTGTAGAGGGTCTATATTCAAGAAATTTTGGATTTTTCTTAGTAGTTGGTAATGTGGTAAACATTGGATACATTATTGGTTCTGCACTGGGCAAGTCTTCAACATCAGCTGTGCCTTGAATCATGTTTGTTATTTTTAATAGAATGTCCAATGTTTCGGTATCGAGGGACATTGGCAATGTATTCCTCAAGTATAGTCTATCTCGAACCCTGCGATCATAGTAGTATGTCTCCTCTTCAACGGTTATCGGGTCAAATCTGTTATGTATAGTTGATGATATGCACATTTCCGAACGATTTATTCGCTTAAATCGTAAATAGCACTTTATATCATATCGGTCAGTTGTGAGCCTATTCGATTTCATTTGTTATATGTATACCAGTAGTTTTTTTATAATTGCTATTACATTTTAGAAATATATTAGTGAATAAATGTGTCATCGGTTGGACATTTTCGTATATGGTTTGTGTCATATAATATAGTCAAGTCTACAATTTTGAAAAAAAAAAGAAAGGTAGATATCTATGTATATACAGCTATATACATATGTGAATGCAATGATTCAAGAATTATAATACCTTTCTATGTAAGTATATAATTGGTGCTTTGCTGTATAGTTTGTTTACTTATTTCTAGTTGGCTATCTCAAATAGCCTATGATTTTGCTATAGACCCTTCTATTAGATAAATCGTTGTAAATGATATTTCGGGATGTTTTCTTTATGCTGCCCCCAATATAAAGGAATAGTTCAGAAATCCCCTTCGTGAGTAAAGAACATACGAATAATGAAAAAGATTCTGGTTAAATATTAAAGGCATAATTAGAGACTCAATTAGGACTGTATTCTTTTTTGTTATATTTTATTAAATTGCTACACACTTGTCAAAGGAGATCCAATTGATAATCATTGAAAGTTCTACCCTTTGAATAGAAAATAGTGAAAAGAAATTGAATTGTCGAAAACCGTAACTCATAGCCAAACTGTTAATCTAATACAACATTTGAAGTGTATGGACAATATAAACGTTTTATTTTAGTAGAAAATTGCATTTTGTCCGCTCTTTTAGTCGTTTAATCCCTATTTTAGTTTCTTTATTCAATTTCATTTAGTATTGTTTGATATTACAGAATTAGTATTCGAAGTATTATCATAATTGCAAAATAATACGCAGCGATGGTACTGATTGAAGAAAAGCTAAATGCCTCAGAGAACCCCAGACCTCTCTTACCAACTGACGAGGATAATCTGAACTCTCAGTTTGCGAAAACTGATGAACTTAAAGTGAATGCTGTTACAAACCGCCTCAAACAAGAATTAACATTACAGCAAAGAAGTGTATCTAATAGAAATATGGACGATTTATTGTTTCCTAAAACTAAACCTTCTACTCAGAAGGCTCTAACTAACACAGATAATTTCATTCAGATATTTGATAAAAATAATAATGGTAGCTCAGAATCTTCAATTCAGGAAGTAGTAAATGAAGATGTACTTTCTATAGATAGCAATGATAATCTACAGTCGACTGATGATCAGGATGAATCAATAGAAGATACTCCCCACGGTATGAAACTAGATCCAAACTTTAAGAAGAGGAATGATGAATGGGCTGAAAAAGGTTCTGCAAAGGTCATTCAAGAAATCGTCAATCCACAAACTGGAGAGAAGAGCAGAAAAGTTATAAAAAAAGGTATCAAAGATTTCAAATTTGGCGAAGAAATTGGTGATGGTGCATACTCAACAGTTATGTTGGCTACCTCAAAAGATTCAGGTAAGCAGTATGCTGTAAAGGTATTAAATAAAGAATATCTCATACGTCAAAAGAAGGTAAAATATGTTAACATTGAGAAAAATGCACTGCAAAGAGTGAATAATTCAAGATCTATAATTAAGTTATTTTTCACGTTTCAAGACGAAGCAAGCCTGTACTTTTTATTAGAGTTTGCTCCAAATGGTGACTTTTTATCCTTAATGAAAAAGTTTGGATCTATTAATGAAATATCTGCACGTTATTACAGTGCACAAATTATTGATGCTATAGCCTTTTTACATTCCAAAGGTATTATTCATAGAGACATCAAACCAGAGAATATATTAATGGACAAGGAGTGGAAAATCAAATTAACTGATTTTGGTACAGCGAAGATTTTACAACCAACAGCTTCCGCATCTGGAGCCAATAAATATGATCTGCTAACCAGATCAAAATCATTTGTTGGTACTGCGGAATATGTTTCTCCAGAATTATTGAATGATAGTTACGTTGATTATCGATGTGATATTTGGGCATTTGGCTGTATTTTATTTCAAATGATTGCTGGGAAGCCCCCATTCAAGGCCACAAATGAATACTTAACTTTTCAAAAGGTTATGAAAGTTCAATTTGCCTTTACTGCTGGCTTTCCAACAATTATTAGAGATTTAGTGAAAAAGATTTTAGTTAAACAGATTGAACATCGACTAACTATTCCACAGATTGAAAAACATCCTTTTTTTAAAGACGTGAATTTTAAGGATGGATCTGTATGGACTACCCCAGTTCCAGAATTATCTGCGTATAAAATTAGCGCAAAATCTATGCAACCTGTTCCAGGTTTGAAAGAAAATATTTTCAAGCGTCAACAAATCAATATAACCAAAAGGAGTGCGTCTACACCGACAGTATCAACACATAATATATCTGTTTCTAGCAGCGATTTACATTCAGATGACAGTAATGGGTCTAGGTCTCCTTCACCTGTGATTGGTAGAAGTCCAGACTCAGAAAAACTTACTAAGAAGGTATCAGATGAAAGAACAGCTGCAATATTAGAAAATGTGAGAAGAGGAATAAGTGCAAGAAAAAAGAACACAAATAAGCGTACCACAAGTGGTGCTGCATTTGCTGCTAGTGCAGCACTCAAGAAAACATCACAAAGCTCCTCAGCAATAGGATCACAAGGTACATCGAGTAATAATTTACCACCCTCTTCAAAAGGCCGAGAACAAAGGTCTGCATCCTCTTCACCGTTATCACCAAAGATAAAACAATCTGTAGGGAAATCAGTCTCAACTTCTAAATTAAATGTTACACACAAGGAGCATACACACTCTAATCTGGAGCACCAAACAAAAGCACCCAATACTCATGAACAAATTAGAAAGGTTTTTACACCATCTTCCAACCAGAGTCCCGATTACTTTGCCTCTGAAGATATATTAAATAAGAAACCTTCTTCAAATACACCCCATTCTAGTGGTTCCGGTTCAATTAATTCTCCCCAACAAAGTACACTAAATAAAAACGATATACAATGGTCGTTTTATTTGCGAAGTATAAATGAGCATGTTTTGAGAGCAGGCGAATTTTATATGGCAATTGTAGAGTCGGACACCTTAGATAAAAAAATTGGTAGGGGAAATAGGGTTTTAGCAATCCCAAGAGAGTTTAATAATGGAAGATCAACTTTATTGTCACAAGTTGCCCGTGGAGGGGGTGGAATAACCGGATTTAGATCTCATGATGATCAGTACCCACAGGAGGCATATTTCAGTGAACATGTAACCGATACAGACGCGATAGCTAGTGATTATAAGACATTAAATTTTAGTTTATCAAACTTATTAATCTCGGATGAAAATGAAGAAGAGCAAGGAGGTACATCAACTACATCTGACCAACATAATCCAGACCAAAATGTTACTGAAGAATCTAATGGTCATATATCAGGTAAATTTAAAAAGTTCTTCAAACAGGCTAAAAATTCAGGATTGTTGGATCCTAATAATGATAAATTCCTAAAGAGAATGGCGGTTGTTACTTCATTAGGACGTTTATTAATCTTTTCAAAGAGAAAGGTTCCAGAACCCATGACTGGCGTAACTTATGAACTTATTTACGATATTAGTATCATCCAGCATGGTGTTGAAATTAAGGAAATCCCGATGGTACATGTTCAGAATAACTTAATTGTTATTCAAACTCCTTATAAGTCTTTTATTCTCGGTAGTACTACCAACACAGTCGTTACAGATAGTAAAGACTCAGATACTAGAAATTTAGAAAAATGGTTTAAAGCTTTGAAAATAGCCTCACAGTCAGGAAACGAAAATAAGAATATAATACATGATAAGAACAAAGACGAACAAAATTCAAGAAACATAACTCCTTCCTCAACACCGAAAGCAACAAAGATGACAAGTCCCTATTTGGTGCAAGGCGGTAGTTCTCAACCATCCCCTCAATTACAGGAAACTAAACATACTTCTTTTGCTAGTTCGATTGGTATGACAAAATCTAATAGATCAAGTAAAATTTTCAATAGTTATGTTAGTTCTAGAGAAAAGGTTTCTAAAAAGCATTCAAATACAGGTATACCAACATCTTCAAAGTTAATTAATGGATTGCCTAGTACTTCCACTTCTAGCATATTAGGGCTAGGGTTAACTGGTTCACATAACTCGAGTAATAGTCATACTTCAAGTGCAAAGGGGTTTGCAAAGTATAGAAAGACAAAACACAGTGATCTGTAGTGGATAATTTGTTATATAATCAATATTCTATTTTATGTTAATTTCATCTGTTTTTTTTTTTTTTTTTCATTTTTTTTCATTTGAAACACTAAATAAAATCAAAGGTAATTCATTACACACATATATATATGGGTATGAAACATTTTTGTGTATCTACTCACCATCTGATTCACCATCTGATTCACCGTCTGAATCATCATCTGAATCATCATCTGGAATTTCCAGTTCTTCGACTACGACATTATAACTTTCTTGTTCAAAGAACTCTTGAAGGTTTTGAACTTTGGTAGGATGACATGCAATAAAGATTACGCTATATCTAGCATCAAATAGTTTCACCAAGTACTTTTTCATCACTCTTTGTAAATCTTCAACAGTAACCTCTGCAAGCTTTTCTAAGAACTTTTCGTTGTAATTTTCACATTTCTTATAAATAAATCTGTTTCTGTAATTTGCAATCCCTGTAGCAAAGTAACCATATTCTCTTGATGCCATCTCATTAATAATACAACTAACTGCACCTTTAATTAATTGATCATCAAACTTTTCAATACCATTAGCAAAATCTTCAACAATCTGTTTAGCGGTTGTAAAGCATTTGATTATATCGGTACCACGGTAAACACCAAAACCCCAGGCATTCAATTCAGTCATTCTGTTCATGTATGCACCATAAGCAAACCCAGAGCCACGAATACCTGTCCAAAAAGGCCCCTCAACACATTGAAGATATTCTGAAGCTAGAAACACAGCTGCATAATCAGGATGACTGTAATCTAAATTAAATGGAATCTTGGTTAATATATCCATATTAGCACTATCCGCTGCTGGTGTAGTTATAATGGATGCAAGTTTAGCTGGATTTGCACAAATTTCAGATACTGTTTCCAAACTTCTTGGAGCAACAGGGAAAGTCACCTTATGGTTGGTTTGTCTATACTCAGCCTTTTGTAATAGAGGTTCCCATGCAACATATAGTCCATCCTTAATCTTCGTCATATCACCAAGAATTAATATTTGAAAATTGGTAATATCTTGCCTTAGATCTTTTCTCATTGTCTCTAATTTTGGTAACACAGAAGTTTTGAAATTACCAGCCTCAATAGTTTCCAGAAGATTTCTTACAATATCTTCTACAAATAATGGATCAGTTGATTTTTTCATGCTTCTTTCAGAAAACAGGGTTCTGTTTTTGATAGAATGCATCATAGTTTCTGATTCTCTCTTTAATTCAACAATAGAATTTAAATAATTTTCAAGGAAAATGGAGACACGATTCTCATCAAAAATCATGTCATATAAACAATGCTTTATCCAATTAACTGCAGCTTTGTAATAATTAGGTTTACATCTAACTCTTAACTCGACTAAATCTGTACATTCACCACCTACACCTAGACTAATAGTTGAATCAATTGTCTCCTTCTTTAGATCAGAAATAACATCCTCAAATGGAATTATTTGAGCTGTACTTTCGTCAATCATGGGCATTGAAAAAAGTTCATTAAAAACATGATATAGAGGCAGTAAAGTTGTTTCTTTAATAGATCTAGAATTCAAAATAAAATGAACTTCAATGAATTGTGCTGGAAAATGCTCTAAATGAATAAAGAGTGGAAAATCATTCGGTTTCTTGTCAATAATAGTTTTGACAATATCCTTATTGATATCATTCTTGATGTTACTATCTGCGATGGGTGTAATAGATGTTGTTTTAATAAAATCTACACTTTCAGAAGGCTTATCAATTACAAATTTTTCTAACAAAGGTTTTGGAATGGATATATTATTTCTTGATTTCGCTTCTGAAACAGTCTTTAATAAATTGGCCCTCTTTTCAGAATCAAACTCCTCTTCTCTCTTTTTCAACAATAATGTCTTGTTATTTTCCAACTCCGTACATAGTTCTGCACTAGGTTTATTAATCACTATGACTGGTTTATTTTGTAAGAGAATTCTATCGAGCAACGCATGCCATTGGTCTGCAGTCCACTTTTGAAGGATATCATAGTCTTCTAAAGACTTGATAGAAGCTTCCATAACAGAACCATCTACTTTACCATATATGAAGTCTGTAATAGCTGCCGTAACTAGTGTTTCTTCGGGACTATGCTCATTCTTAACAATAAATTCCCATTTAGAATTATCAATAACTGACTTCATACGATCTGTATCAATCTCATGTGACTTAAAAATTTGAAAGACTGTCTCCTTGGCTTCCGTTAGTCTTTCAGTTGGGACACCGCTGATATCCAAATGAATAATACTTCTAATGAAGTCTTCAGTCCAATATGAAACACCAGTGGACAGTGGATTTTCGGTTTCAACTAACCCTTTAACGAGTGGTGCTAAAGATGTTTCAGTAAAATATTCAAATAACATAGAGACTGCTAAATCATCTAGTAAATTAAAATACGATTCACCAATCCAAGTCATTGCAAGTTCACCCTGACTTTCATCCATTTCTGGAAAATGAATGGTAGACTCTGTTATTTCTTTTCTTGATTCAGGAAGTTGGGAGAATGGATTATCTACAAAAGGTCTATTTCTCTTTGCAGCTGTATCAATTTGCGGTAGTGATTCATCCCATTTAGTCATAATTTCCATTAATTGAGATTCTGGAATGTTTCCACTCACAATAACGCAGATGTTATCAGGTGAATACATTTCTTTGTGGAATTCTCTAATTTGATCATTGGTTAGTTTTCTTAACTGTTCAGTTAAACCACCAGTTTCACTTCTATAACCACTACCTTTTGGGAATAATTGTCTCTGGGTTTCAAGTGCTGTTAGGAACCATCCTTGTGATTCAATGGCTTCCATTTCACTAAACACGACACCTTTATCACTTAAATCCTCTGGATCAATGTGATAAACTTCAGTTAAACAAGCTTCATCTGTTAACGTTGGATGAACAATGTGATCTAAGTAGACTGGTAATAGTTTAGCAAACCCTTTCCAACCTGCTGTAGTTAATGTATAAACAGTTTGGTCAGTTGCAGTCCAAGCATTTGTTGCAGACATACACAGGTTACCTGCAGTATCCAATAAACCTTTATATGGGTATTTTTCTGAACCCATAAAGACTAGATGCTCTAAAGTATGAGGTGCACCTGAATCAGTTGGACATTCTGTTGGGACAACAAAATAGCCTTGTACTAATGGTAATGCCTTATGATCGATATGAACTACTTGTAAGTTTGTTCTGTTTGAAATAAACTTAGAAACTTGATACTGGGGAGCATACTCGACTTCAAAAGATAAAACTTTCTCGAATGCCATTCTATTTGTATTTACTTAGAACTGTCTCCGTATAGTTAGGCAAATAGCTCGATCTATTTCCTAAAGGTCATCGAAAGATATTTAATTACAGAAAAATTTTGAAAAATTTCTTGAAAAATATGTTGCTGTCCCAATCATATCATAAACAAGACTACAAAAAATGCATACGCTAATAACATATATATACTATAAATCTTAACAAGACGACATTGGTAAGGTATTAGTCAGATATCTATACGGTTTTCTTCCTTATGATCTTGAAAATCATTCAGAAGTCTAACGTCTAAAATTCGTATTTTGTCTCATCATAATAATACCTTTCACATCTACAATATTGGTCTGAAATAGATATAGAAATCCTCTGATTCCACATATATTTCTATCTTAGCCACTATTGGTTATTTGACGCTCATTTTTGCATTAACACGAGAGAAGTAGTGTTTTAACAAAAATGAATAAACAGGAACTGACTGTTCTTTTTTATATAAAAAGTTTCAAATATTTTTTTTTTATTTTTTCATTTCTTTAATTAGGGTTTAACGAGAATATGGTAACACTGTTTCAGAACATATTGTTACCATATGGTAAACTACATGGTTAATATCCAAAACTGTAAGTTAGTTATACAGTGACCTACAAATAAGGAGTAGTTACTCTAAGAAACATCGCCTATTTTCTGTGGTATATCTTTTTTGATTTTACATAGTAATTAACAACAACCAAATTGAGGTTACGTGATTTCGAGGGATGTACCCAACAAGTAAAAATATACTGATACAGTAAACCTAGTAACATTTTAATATAAGGATAGCATGGCTTTCTCAAGTTTACAAAACGCATTTAACTCCAGGATAGTATGATCTTTCCTAAACGCCGCCAGTAGTCCGGTGAGCGGAATTAAGCTAAAATTGTATTATATTGTCACAAGTTATTTGATGATACTATGCCCAGTCAATCTAATAAATCTATTATAAATAGCATATCTTTGTTAGCAGATGAAAAGCAGTTCTGATGTTAGTAGCCAACATTAAGTAAGAATGTCAGACAACCAAACGATATTTACACCAATAAAAAATGTCATTCCACATTTTAGGGATAACAAATTTGTTATTGTAATGGACGATGCTGCTCGAGAGAATGAAGGTGACTTAATTTGCGCCGCTCAAAATATTACGTCAAAAGATATGGCATTTTTAGTCCGTCATTCATCTGGTTATATATGCGCTCCAATGTCGAATGAGTTTGCTGACAGGCTGGACCTTCCCCTACTTAGACAGAATATTAAATGCAAATCCAACGCAGACGATAGACACGGTACAGCTTATACAATTACCGTCGATGTCGCTGATGGAACAACAACGGGTATTTCTGCACATGACAGAGCCCTAACCTGTAAAGCAATGGCCATTAGTACCAGTAAAGCCACTGATTTCCTAAAACCTGGCCATATTTGTCCATTAAGGGCTGCTGACGGTGGTGTTTTACAAAGAAGAGGACACACCGAAGCAGCTGTCGATCTTTGTAAGTTGGCTGGTTTAAAGCCTGTTGCTGTGATAGGCGAGTTGGTTAAGGACGATGACGGATCCATGATGAGATTAAAGGATTGTGTTGAATTCGGGAAAAAATACAACATTCCATTGGTAAACCTCCAAGATTTAGCTGATTATGTTGTCAATAAATAAATGTCCTGGACTAAATAGTAACAAACTACTATCATGTTTCTATTATTTTTTTATGCTACTATTATTAAGTTTATAATTGTATATGACTACATATAAATAAAATATCAAAGTTACAACTCATGAAATTATATAAGGTACATTGTCTATTTCTTCTTATTATCTTTCTTTGGTTCCTTTGGTTTTGGGGCAACTAATCTCTCCTTTTGGCCCCAAACTAACTTATGTGGTGTCATGAATTTTTCAACTAAATCATCGTCTACCTTAGCTCTACGTTCCTGGAAAGCTTTAACAAATTCTTGTAAGACTTCAATACATAATTTTTTCATTTCTCCTGATAATAGGTCACCAGACTTGTATTTATCATAACATTCTTTTAAGAAGGCATCATCGTCCTTGAAGAAGGCTAGGTATTGGTAAGCAACATCAACATCCGGATTACCTCCTAATTCTCTATGTTCTTCAATAGTGACCTGACCACCACTGAAAGCATATTTGTTAATTTTCTTTTGGATTTGCTTTGGAGTATCAGTCATGAAAATGGCCGAGGAATCGTCTGAGGCTGACATTTTAGTTGTAGAACCTTGCAAGGCTGGGAAAAACTTGGAGTGTAATAAAGCTGGTTTAGCAAACTTTAATTTTTCTGCAACATCTCTACATACTCTAAAGTATGGATCCTGATCAATAGCACATGGGATTAAACATTGTGTTTTTGGTGGCAATCCTAAAACGTCAGGGAATGAACTAGGAAAAGCAGAAGCAATTTGAATGGACGCGAAGTGGAATTTACCAATGCAATCTGAATCAGTAAAACCAAAGACAGCCTTTGCTGTAGAACCAGTGATTTGTCTAGAGACACGAACGACATTCTCGTAAAAACCACCACCCATATATTTTAGATCAGAAAAAATGAAGGTATTTTCTGGGTTAAAACCACAAGCAATAATATCTTTAGCATTTTCAATAGCGTATTTCTTAACATCGTCAATTGTTAATTTATGCTTAAATAAGAACTTTTCATCATCGGTTAATTCAATAACTAACGGACAATCGAAGACATCTTGTAACCAGCTGGTAAAAACAAATGGAATCATATGACCCATATGCATAGAATCACTGGATGGACCTCTACCAGTGTACAGAAAGAATGGTTTACCTTGTTCATATAAGTCTAAAATCTTGTGGAAATCACGTTCAGAAAAGAAATAACCCTTACGCATGAAATGATGCGGTTTACGACCTGTAACTCTTTCAAATCTTTCCAAGGTATCAGGTCCAACTGGCTTAGTACCGAATTGCTTGATCAATTTGTCGTAGTCAATAGCTTGTGCAACACCTTCATCATCAACGGCACCTTCAACATCCCATGGAGTAACAACTTGATCTTTCTTTGCTTCTGTGTTTAGTTCAGATACACCGTTAGTAACTTGTTCAACAGCTTCTGAGCTCATCTTTTACCTTCCTTTTAACCCTTTTCAATCAGTATAAATCTCTTTATTGTCTAACACAGATCTTTTTTATATTATTCTCTAATAGAATTTCTTTTCCAAAAAAATTTTCTGTCCGGCATCTTGCTACCGCGAGCGTGCTGCTAGTGGCATTTGTTGTTGGAAGCTGTCGATGACACATTATTGATTGTTCGACTATAGGAACATATCTACGGAAATCGATATGTAATCAGTCATATTACGACTGAAAATATTATTGTGATTCATTCATCTTACATTCCCTGTTACACTTCCATCTGTAGATGCGATATAGTGTACCATTACTCATATTTACATGCGTAACCTATATATCCTTTGACTATTTTAATTTCTTCACTGCCATAAAATAATTACCAATATCAGTACAATTATGTTCCACCCAACCTTGTGTTGGAATATACATTGTCCCCTTCAAATCAATAATTTGAAACCTCTTTGGTTTTTTCTTTTGAAACCATTCCATGACCTCACTTGAGTTAATGAATTTCTTTAAATGATGTGTACCGTTTGGCACTAGCCCAACCACTTTTTCAGCAATGAAAATTGTTGTAAACCAAGATATTAAATCTCTATTTATAGTGCTTAAAAATAAAATACCATCCGGTTTCAGTCTGTCCCAGGCAGATCTCAGTATTTCGTCTGGGCGATCGACATGCTCTAACATTTCAAAACAGGTTATGACATCATAACTTCCTTTAACATCTTCCAAGGCCTCCAACCTATATTCTACCTTACCCTCTAATATAGGATCGAGCTTTGCATGTTGTTTAGCCACAGTAATACAATCTTCAGTCAAATCAATTCCGATAACTTTATTAACAAATGGTAATCTCCCCATTGACTCAGCTAATATACCACCGCCACAACCGATGTCTAATACATTCAACAGTCTTTTGTTAAGCTCTATATCAACATTATGATTCCACTCTTTCTTAACTTGATTGGATACACCGGTTGGGAAGAATTCCTTATAATTATAGCCCGGAATGAAAACATCAGGGTTTTTGATCTTAATTGAATTTCTTAAGTTTCTTTGTATAAAATCTAATCTCGCTAGATTCATTTTATGAAGTATCCTTTGAGAGCCATCTGTATCCCACCATGATGGTGCTAAGTCTTTAAAATGGGATATTTCATCTTCGGTTGTGTACGTTGTTTTAGCACTAGAATAAGAAGCATTGGAAATTCTTATTTTCAGTACATTTGTAAGATGATTCCTCTGTCTTAAGTTTATAATTCTGAGCATAGTAGTATTGTTAATCCTCTGTATTATTGGAACTTAGCTTATGTGAAAAGGATGTTTTCTTATTGAAGACTGAGATTCTTTACTCCCTTTAAGAAATTGCGGAATATTAAAAAAATTCAAAAATTCAATAATACAAGATGCCAAAGAATTTTTCAAATAATAATATGTGACAGAAAATAATATATACACATAAATATCTGCAGAAAGATGAGAATCTCATACTAAATTACAGAAATTTTAATTAGTCTTAAAATTCGCTGCATTGTCGTTGAAAACTTCCGTTTTGAAATCTTACTTGCAAGAGGATAACTTTTGTTAATATTATGCATATGTGGAAAACAACCTACCCTACCAAGATCCTTATTATAATAATTCCAAAAGTTAGTATTTCCCATTATGAAATCATTTGAATCTCCTCTACTTGAATTAAGTTGTGGATGTTTGGTATTTAGCATATAAAGTAAATTTCTAGCTCTCGTCATTCCAACATACAACGTGTTTGTATCCATTGTAAAGTTATCCAAAGGTGAATTTACTAAAAAGGTGATAGGAAATTCAAGTCCTTTTGAAGAGTGAATGGTTGATAGTCTTAAACAACCTTTCTCGTCACTTAATGAGGTATTCTCTGAGTGATGACAGATCATAGTTTGTTCATAGTATGATTCTACAAACCATTCCGCTAGGGAGAGAGATTGTGGTGTTTTCAATGAACATAATTTCATAATATGATACATTGATTCTAGGTTAGCCTTAAAAGCATCAATATCCGATTGATCTTGGAATTGAAAAAGTGGACTTTTTAATTTGAAAGCCAATTCACACAATTCCTGAAGTAATAAAATAGGTTCCGATATTTTGTGAAACAGCTCTTCGTCAGTATATCTTAGTAGTATTTCAGAATATTCCTTAATCTTTTGTTTGTTTGAAACACTGCTCGGCCATTGCTTAGAATCAACTTCTGTAATATATTGCCAAAATGAGCTGTTCGCTAAAGTACTTGCCCTTTTTAAAGATTGGATGCTTTTATTACCAACACCTCTTAATAAACTCAATGTAACGATACCACTGAAATCACTTTCCCATGAAACAGATAATTGTCTATCTTTATCTCTAAGAACAGTTAATTTTAATAAATTTATCAGAAACAAGATCCTTGAATCTTCCAACCATTCTGGTTGTGTTCTACATTTCTTAAATGGGATATTATAATAGTCGAAATGATCTGCTATTCGTCCCAAATGTGAGTTAGTTCTCGATAAAACTGCTATATCAGATAGTTTTGCTGACTGACCCAGTAAATTTCTCAGTTCTTGTGTTAGAAATTCAAATTGATCGATCTCATTTTCAAAAGATTTGATGATTGGGCTAACATATGACAGATCCTTTGAAACTACATTGTGTTCAGAGGAACGTAAATTACGTGGTAGAATAGCAGTTGCTTGCTTCATTATTTCTGGTGTGCATCTAAAATTATCACGCAATTCTAAAATATATGTCTTTTCTTTTGGGTGTAATGCTTCAATTTTATCCATTACAGATGAATTTTTACCTAGAAATTCATATATACTTTGGTTTTTATCTCCAAATAGTATTAGTTGTTTACCCTTACTAATGTTGCTGATTATTGGTAAAAGACTTGGATATAAATCTTGGAATTCATCGATTATTATTACTTTGTAATTAGCGATAACGGAATTTATTGATGACGGATCTTCTGATGGTTTATTTCGGGTCAAAACCTCAACCGCTTTTTCAATTAAATCGTCATTTGTCAAAACTTTACTATCACCCATTATTTTAACAATTTCCTCCAAGTATTTTTTCTCATCCTTAACTTTCGTTGCATTGGCTCCACCTTTGTAAGACTTCAGTAATCTCTCCAGTAATTTTGGAGCAGTTAACATATTTACATGTCGTTTCTTCCAAAATTCATCAGGAATCAATTTTGAAAGGCCTCTCCAACCATTGTCATCGATTATATTTATCATGCCATCATTTTCAACTACTACTCTGTTTGCCAAACCGTGGATGGTATAGACACCAATTTGAGATACAATCTCCGTCAATTCATCAAGACTTCGACCAATGGAATTAGAATGCTCAAAGACGCTTAAAAGTTTATCGACAATGTTATCCACTGCTCGGTTAGTCAGTGATAGTATTAATATCTCATCGGGTCTCACTATACCTGACTCTATCATATATTGAACCTTGCGCAACAGAGTATAAGTTTTTCCTGAACCAGGACCTGCCACAACCTTCACTGTCGAACCTTCCTCATACGGATACTGTACGACATTCTTTTGTAATTGCGTAAGCCCATTTAGCATTGATCCATTATTTGGCATTCTCACAAACATATAGCAAAGTACAACAAGTTCACTTTATGAATTTTATATCTATATAATGGTACAAACACGTGATGATAAGATTGAATGGACGTGATTTTATCAAATAGAATAATATATATAGATATATGTGTTTTTATACAGTTGATGGGTGTAGTATTGTTTTCATTAAAATTGCTGTTTGTTTAGTTTATGAATCTTGGCAAGCATGCTTGCTAACTGTAAGTAGGTACCGACACCTTCTAGAATTCTCATGTGAGTAATACCGATTTCTTTAATTATCTCTAGTCTTTTAGCTTCTTTGATCTGAAATATAGTTTTAGTAACACGAAAACTCGTTGTGACTATGTCAACAGCAGAATAACCTTTATCCCATAATTCCTTTCTTAATATGCCTAAGGAGCTGTCCAGATTGTCAGCTAGTAGCATTTTTCTAACGACCAATGGATGAGGAGAATCAACAATTTTAAAAACATTTTCACCATTGACAAGACCATGACCTGCGACAGTGCTTTGTAAATTATTAATAGCTTGTCTCATATCACCTTCCGCTGTGAAAATAATTGCTTCGAGACCATCATTAGTGTATTTAACATTTTCCATTTTGATGATCTCTAGTAGCCTCTTCAATACTTGTTCATCTGATAATTTTGAATAACGTAATATAGCACATCTACTTTGTAAAGGTTCAATGATCTTATTCGATTGATTACACGCAAAAGCAAATCTAGTCGTATTCGAGTATAGTTCCATAGTTCTTCTCAATGCCTGTTGAGCACCTGCTGTCATCGAATCAGCTTCATCCAGTATAATGATCTTATGTTTTCCCGGTGGTAGATGACATTTCTTTTGTGCAAACTGTTTAATTGAATTCCTGACTACATCAATACCTCTATCATCAGACGCGTTTAATTCAAGTACAGCTTGTGAGTATGAGTCTCCCAATAATTCATGCGCTAAACAAAGTACAGAGGTGGTTTTACCAATACCTGGAAGACCAGAAATGATCATATGAGGCATATTACCATCTTCTGCAATTAACTTTAATCTTTCGACAGTTTCTTCATTGCCGACGATATCTTTTAAAACTTTTGGACGGTACTTCTCCACCCATGGTAATTCTAACTTCAAGGAAATTTTTGACATGATGGAGTTATTATATCTAACTATAGTTCTGCTGTAATATCACCAATTGTTGAATTAACTGTTACATTATAAATCTAACAAACGCTATATTAGTACAACACGTGAAAATTTAGATCTGAAAATTTCTATGAAAATTTTTTAGAAGTCGATGAGCTATAAGTAGGCCTGTTAATCGACAAATTTAATGATAGGATATAACCATAAAACAGGTGTATAACAGTTCAAATGAGTGAAAACGGGGCATTTGATATGAGTAAGGTAATTAAACTACCTCCAGTCCCGGAAGGAATGTCAAAATCACAATGGAAGAAAGAATGGAGAAGAAAACAACATGAATTGAATAAAGATAAATATTTACAACATCGTCGTGAGAAACGTAAGAAAGCCAAAGAAAATAGACGTGCTGTAATTAAAGGCTTTAAGGAACGTGGTGAAGAGATACCGGCAGAATTTGTCCGTGAACCAAGGGTTAATGTTAATCAAAAAGACTCTGGTATGAGAATTATTCTTGATTGTGCGTTCGATGATCTGATGAATGAGAAAGAAATTATTAGTTTGTCCAACCAAATTACAAGAGCTTACTCTGCAAATCGCCGCTCAAATCATTTTGCCAAGATTGAAGTTACTAGTTTCAACAAGAGATTGGAGTCAAGGTTTAAGATAGGCCTAAGTGATGCACATCATGACAATTGGCCAAATTTTGAATTTCTACCTACCGAAGAAGGTATTATAAAAGGTGATAATGTTGATAAATCAAAAATGGTTTACTTGACTGCAGACACTGAAGATGATTTAGAAACTTTGGAAGCCGGTATGACATACATTGTTGGTGGTATTGTTGATAAAAATAGACATAAAGAATTATGTTTAAACAAGGCCAAAGAATTAGGTATTACTACCAAACGATTACCTTTGGATAAATATGTTGCTGTCGATGGTAGGAGGGTCCTTACAACTACTCACGTAATTGAAATAATGTTGAGATACTTCGATGGTAATGACTGGAAACAAGCGTTTGAGAGAACCCTACCACAAAGAAAGATTGACATCACGGCAACTGACAACAAAGCGGAAAGAGATGCGGCAGAGGCAGAAGCAGAAGCCAACGAAGAGGATAGTGATGATGATGATAATGATGCTTTTGGAAATGAAGACAAATCAGAGGATAGCATATGACCAACCTATATAGATATATATAGGTATAGGTTTATAGATAGAAAAATAGTATTTAATATTGTTTAGATACATTTATTACCCGCATATACAGTTTTTCTGAAAAATTTCCAACGGAAAAATGAGAAACATAGGAATATATGAGTAATTAATTAATGACTTCTCATTTATAAAGAAGAAAGTATATTAAGACTTCAGATAACTAAACCATAACTTACATTAGTTTATTTATCTATATTTAACTGTTTGAAGTTTAAATAAGGTGTTGTGATATACACAAATAACAAAGGCTAAGTATCAATTAAGAAGAATGCAATTAGTTCCAATAGAGTTTAATGCGCAGAATGTTAGCGGGATAATGGGCTCCGTATCTATTTCCTGTTGGGTAATTGTATTTGTTCCTCAAATATATGAGAATTTTTATAGAAAATCTTCTGATGGTTTATCTCTTTTATTCGTTGTGCTGTGGTTGGCTGGTGATGTTTTCAACCTTGTTGGTGCCATGTTGCAACATCTATTACCAACTATGATTATTTTAGCTGCTTATTATACTGTGGCTGACATTATTTTATTGGCGCAATGCTTATGGTATGATACTGAGAAAGAAGAAGAAATTGATCCAATTCATTTATCTCCAGCAAATCCAATGAATGAGAATGTTTTACAGGATGTCTTCAATGAGCAACAACCTTTATTGGTTTCAGGTCAACCGAATGTCATTGAATCTTTTGATGGTAGAATACAAGGTGGAATTGATGAAAACGAAGATGTAGAAAAGAAAGAAAAAAATATGATTAGCGATGTTGCGATTGTTTTTATTGTTATATTTGCAGGTTTTATCACATGGTATATATCTTATTGTACTAAACCAGCCCCTCCTGTGAAGACACCTTCGGATACCGTCAATGAGATTAATTTCTTAGCCCAATTATTTGGATATTTAAGTGCATTGCTTTACCTTGGTTCAAGAATTCCACAAATCTTACTTAACTTTAAAAGGAAGTCCTGCGATGGGATATCGTTCCTATTCTTTTTATTTGCGTGCTTAGGTAATATTACTTTTATTTTCTCAGTCCTATCCATATCTTTGGACTACAAGTATTTAGTATTGAACTCTTCATGGTTATTGGGTTCTTCTGGTACTCTAATTATGGATTTCATCATCTTTGTTCAATTCTTTGCCTATGGTAGAAATTCAAAGGCTGTCAATCAAGTTTAATTTATTCTTATTCCTATTATAATTATACTCTTTTTGCATGTAACGTTCAGTTATTAATTTCATATATTGTATTTTCATCACATTTAATAGAATGGCTTAATTTTTTTAATCTAGGAAAAATGTTCGCGTCGTACGAGCGACGCAATAATAGTCTGAAAATTGAATGTCACAAAACCTACATATAAAATGATAAATACAGTAAAATCTACTATTAAAATAATACTCAATGGTTCACAATTTCAAGAAAAGTATACAATGCAAAGGGAAATTGCCATAAGTCCAGAAAATTATCGAATTACGGATGATAATGATCCATCAAGTTCAGATTCAGATTCAAATTCAATCGCAGATCAAACAACGACCTCTTCGGTGAAACGATTTGTGAACAAACTAAGACATAGATCAAATAATAATGAGAGTCGTGAGAGTCTTCTTACATCAGGTGACGATACCACAGATACTATAATAGAAAAACCTGGAAAGAAATGGGGGATTTTTCCAAGAAGGAAGTCACGTACGGCGCATGATAGTGGTAAGTTATCCGATTCCCCTTCATCGAATAATGTTGGGATAGAAGCAGAATTACCAGCATCATTTACAATAGCACCAGATATAAATGAAGGGGTGAAGGAAGATGAACATGATATGAAAAACTTAATTCATGATATTTTCCCTGATCAAGATCTATCAGAACTATATACTCAAAGGATGAAGTCTAATGCCAATGATTTAGTCCAATTTGACGAATACAGACAAAGTAGTAGCGTGTATGAGAAAGAGGATGAAAATACTAGGAAAGATGCAGGAGGAGAAGGTAATGATGAAAATGACGGATACTTTGAGAATGATACATACAAACCAGAAACAAACGAATCATTTAATATGAATAGTGGAAAACTCAATGGTAGCTGCTTCAATAAGTATGATGTAATTACACCAATTACTCCAGTAGAAAAATACAACGAAGTTCTGAAGTCAACGACAAATCAATTTCAGAAGCTTATTCCAAGAAATGAATTTCTTGCCGATTCTTTTTATTTGAGTGAGAATTCTATCAGTTATAGAAATGTATATAACATATTTGAGAAGATATCAAAGTACAATAATCTCAAAATTACTCATGAATCTTTAAAGACTATGAATTTGAATGAGTTGAGTACCAATCTACTAGGGAGTACAATAAAACTACTTGAAAAAATGGAACTGTCTGCAAAGGAGAATATTCAGTTAAAACTAAAACTAGAGGGAAAGGCGTACGAAGATACTAATCTACTAGAAGAAAGAGCGATTCAGAGGCTAAAGAGTGAGTTAATCCAAAAGAGAAAAACAGAAAAGAAAATTAAAAAGCTGAAAAAACTTGTGTCATTTATAGATGTTAAGGTTGAACCGGAAGAGACCGATGATGATCTGGATGAAATTAGTAAAACATTAAAGATTGCTTTCGAAGAAATAGACAAAGTTGAGGAAGAAAATAAGAAACTTAAATCGACATATAAGACACTAAAGTCCGAATACAATAAATTAAAGTTAGAATCGATTGAGAAGTCCGAAAAGCACGAGAATGCTATAGAATCAGAAAAGATGTTGAAACAACTGCAAGAAGAAAATAGGGTTAAAGTAGATTCTTTGAAAGACACTAATAAAGGTTTGAAGAAAAACTATCAAAGTGAAAGATCAAAAGTATTACAATTAAGAAAAGAGGTTTTCTTTTTGAAGTACAGAATCCAATTGATTGACTGTTACAGAACAGAGTCATTACAGTTTATGTCACAATTTATGAGTTGCTTCCGCAATTGTGTAGATGAAGACGCACTGTCTGAGTATGACAGCAGTTTAAAGAATTTGAACCGAATAAGTGATTTAACAGTTATGGTGTCTGATGATTCTCT
>PPOM03000381.1:596828-614848 GCA_003708925.3 Kazachstania martiniae
ACTGACCCTTTAATTCATTGGATTGGGTAACAATTAAGGTTAACAAGTCACGGTACCCATCTGGGTTGAATTCGCTAGCACTAGAATTATTCGTTTGCTGATTATATCTTCTCATGATATGTTCCAGGATGAAAGTGAAAAAGAAAAGGCATGTGTTCCACTTAATACTAACTGACTGTAAGTTTTTATTATTTTCCCCTAATAAATGGCGATGGTTGGATTGTAATAGCTTGATTAAATCTGGAATATCATTTGAGTTTGGGTCATCTAAATGTTTAACAACATGTATTAATAAAACGAAAACACCCGTATAATATGAGTGCAATAACTCATTGTAGATATGTGGCTGATAATCTAATGTCTGGAAAATCTCTAACATTTTAACACTTGCCTCTTTATAAGAATTTGAAAACGTTCTGAAAAGATATGGAATATCATGAACCGATTCTCTATACAAATCTTTATTATCCACCAAAAATGAAATTGCAAAAAGATTAACCAAAATGACTGAATTCAAATGGCGGAAATGAGATCCAATGATACGTGAGCACACGATCTGGAAGCTTTCGGCTGGATTTTTTTCAGGTGATTGAGTAAATAGTAGGGAGATATATGGCTTGTAACTTTCTAACTTCATTGAAGTGTGAAGGTTAGCTTTCCAATTATCTAATGATTCTTGAATTTTGATAATTGACTGCAAAACTTCGTCGAAGGAATTGTCCATTGTAGATCTCACTGAGAAGCAAGTCTCATAAATCTTGTTTTCAATACAAACTAACCGACATATGTAGTAAGATAAGAAGAAAGGAATATGGTGAGAGTAATTGATTATTGTATTTAATGCTTCATCTAGATTCTTCACCTTGTCGACTTCTGCTCTGTTACCATGGTAAATTTGGTTCAAGACGGTAGACTTTGCAACTTCAAAATAGTTCTCATCGGAAAGTAAATCAACACTAGCTTCGCTTATCAATGGCGGTCTGGAAAGTATTAAAGAGTATTTCTTATCATAACAAAAACAATTATACCATAGTTTTCTTCTTCTATATGCCTCATCTAACGGTAGTGTAACGTAATGTGAATTAATGTTCAACTTCATACCAATAGCAAATTTAATAGCACAGTTTAAAACATCTGCTGCAATTTCAACTGAGTAACTACTTTCCAAATAGATGTGTAATAATAATAGCGCCTGGATAGTGACGATTCCAGAACAAACCATTGACAGCTTATGGTAGTAATACATTGCATTCAACAAAGTATTGTTTTCGATCGTTTGTAAATCTTCCATAGTAGGATTGTATCCAGTCTTTTTTGCAGATTCGGTATTTGTCATCAATAAAGTAGTACTTGCACCTGCACATAGACAAACATTCAAAAGTAAACATTCGGGATATGTCAAAGGTTCGCTATCTGCATCATAATATTTATCTACCAAAGCCAGGCATTCCTCTAATGACACTATACTGGCAACTACAGAAATTGAAGAAATATGATAATTTTGTAAAATGGCTTTTGCTTGATCCTTTGGGGGCAGGGAATAAATATGAACCTCACCAGCAAACACGGCTGGAGTTGAGAAATCAATTAATTTTTTAGTCTGAACTATATACCACTTCAATCCAATAGTAACGATATCTCTGATTGGTGATAAGAATTCCACAGGAGACATGTGAGGTGCCACTTTACCCTTGATCCATTCTAGTTTTTGTGTGGTTAAAATATCTGTCGTATATAGTTTCTTCAATGGCTTTGGACCACTGTCAAGGGTTGTATTATCTTCTTCAGTCTTTTTTAATAACTTGTCTAAGGCCCATCTGAACTTGGCAATATCGTCGATCAAATAGGAAACTTTGCGTTCTAATTTTTCAACTTTGTATAGTACTTTTCCGTTTGGTGCCCTTGATTCAGCATCGGTCCTGCTTTCGGGAACGGGTATCTGGTTAATCAAAGTAGGTGATGATTTATTACTAATGCCGTAAGATTCCTGAGAATTTACAGATTTTGGAATATTTCCAATATTTGAAGTCATACCATTTTGAGATTCTGGAGAGGGAATTAGATTACTGTTTTTCTTGGCAATTTGCATTTTTCTTCTTCTAAGAACTTCATCCCTATGATTGAAGGTGCACATCGAATTAAACTTCATACAGTTGGCACATTTGTTAGTTGCTGGATCCACAGGGCCACATTTAACTTTTCTCTTTCTACAGTGATCACAAGCTTGGGTTACCCTTTTCTTCTTTGAGCTTCTTGATTCAGTGTATTCTTCAAATGGTGGGCTTGGGTTAATATTATTAGAAATTATTCCATTGCTAGATGTTGACTCTGTTGATGGAAGGTTGTTTACTTGATTCGAAAATTGTTGTTGAATTCCTGGTGAACTAAAATTTGCGGCCAACTGACCACTGTTATCTGAACTTGATACCTGAAACCCTAAACTTAACTGAGTATTGTCCTGTTGATTCATGTCGTTGCTATAATATCGGTCTTGATCTATATTCTTCTTTCCATAGAGATTATTATCAGTATTCATCTTTCAGCCTTTCCTAAAAAGTTTACCTCTAAAAATGACCTTTTATAATATTAACTTCAATTAAAGCTAATTATATAAACCTAAACTTTATTCCAAATATGCTCTCTACTATTATAGATGTACTTCTTTCACTCTGTGTGTTAATCAGTGGCATCCTTTCAATCTCTTAATAATGGAATTATTTTCGAAATTGGAAAAACTTTTCCGTATCCGCTTCCCTTTCTCCGTTTTAAGTTCCTTCTACAGGTAAATCTCAGCAAGTCTTCAGATACAAATCAAACTTAGATTATATAATATTATAGTATCCGTTATAAAAGCAGACATAATACAATTAGGTTATAATTCATCATTTGGTTCTGAGGGAATTAGTTTATCTTCCACATAATTCAGGAGGTCAAGTTTGAATCTTATGGGTTGTAGTTCTGCGTCAGGGTTATTTCTGATTATATTTTCTTGTTTGCTTCTCTCTGACGTAAGTTTGCTCCAATCATTGGAATGGATAATTTCATTCAGCACATCAGCACGATAAATTTTTCCATCCTTGCAAATTGTATCATTTTCGTCACATTTGTATGTGTCATCCATAATATTTTCCAATGCATAATATTTCTTATCCTTAGCTATAATAGAATTGATAAAATTAGTATAATCTTTAAGTTTTCTGCGGCCACTGTATTCAACTACACGATTCGAACCATTACCAGAGGTAATATCAACATTTTCAAAACCAAATATCCAATCGTAAAATCTTGACCAGATGTACTTTGATGGTTTATCTTCCTGTGCCGGCAAATCAATGTCATCACTATCTCCGAAGTCTGGTGATAGTTCATTTTCCTTACCTGGTAGAGGTTTGACCAATTGCACTACAGGGAAACCAGGTAGAGTAGAGCATAAGGATGAACCAAATATTTCACAATCAACTTCTAAGAAAGTTACATTAGCCTCAGGATTATTGAATGTCTCACCTAACTCTTCGTACACTGGTTTTAAGGTTTTGCAGTGACTACACCATGTTGTGTAGTATTTAACGACTGTATAATTTTCCTTCTGATTAACGTACTGATAAAATTCATCTACCGAAGTAATGTATTTAACTGCGCCCACATTAACTGCCGCAGCAAGCATTCCCAGCAAAGGTAAAACACCCACTAAAAAACTTCTCATCGCTTGTTATTATATCCTCTCTTTTTTGTTCCTATGGCTGAATTGCTGTATGCAAGAATAGGTATCCTTATTCTTGGCTTGGCAAATAATGTTGACTAGTGTTCTACAATCTCTTCTACCGTTTTATACTAAATTTTTATGCCTGACTGTCTTTTCTTTAAATACAGAAAAATGCACCTGCAAAAAAAAAAAAAGGATAGTAGGATATTTAAAGCGTATGTTAATATGATGAATAACATATAATTTCTGACACTTCTTATTGTTTCTTGAATTTGAAATCACAGTAAGGAATAATTATGTTGTTATCAATTAATAAAATTTTATCAACGTATTTGCTAGTTACTTTGGTGTCAGGTTTGCCACACAAGGGGAAGGGCTCTCGCGAACATGATCGTGACGTTGATCATGGCCATCGCTGGGATGATGAGAGAGATTGGAGTCATGACGAAGGTATGAAACATGAGAAGAATTGGGACAATGAACATGAAGATTTCAATTCTGACGATTCTCGTGTTAGCTATAGTGAAGACACTGAGCATAATCATACTGAAAAGGACGCAGCTCGTTTAGCCCGTCATCTTGTTAACAAAAATGATTTTGCTCATTTCAACTCATTAGATAGAGAGAATGGTGTACCAGTTTCTTTTATTGAGTATTATGTCACACCAGATTTCTGTGATGGTGTATCTTTTGTTGAAGGTGGTGATCCTATTCTTCTATTTTCCAAGATGAGTTCATCTTATAAGAATTGGCATGATGATGAAGAAAGTATTTCTCTAACTATCGATTTCCCTGGTAGAGGCCCAAGTCCTCTAGCTGGGCCAAGAATGGTCTTGTATGGTTCACTTGAAGAGTTAGATCTGGATGAAGATTCTACTGATTACAAACAATTGAAGAAGTGTTTCGTCAGAAGACATCGTGATAGTCGTAAATGGTTCCCAGATGAGGATGATAAGGATGTGGCTGACACAGCTCTTTACACCTACAAGGTTGATAGTGTCTATTTCATTGGGGGATTTGGCGATAGATCATATATTGGCAATATTTCTGGCGATGAATATCATAAGCAAAAACCAATTGAAAGGCACCATGGTGATAAGAAATGTGGAAAGCACAGAGAATCACATGATAGAAAGAAGACCAATGACAGAAAAATGACCAATGACAGATTAGATGGCTGGGAAAATAGAGCCAAACATGAGATGGAAAATAGAGAAAGACAAGGTGTCTATGAATTTTTCGTTGATTGGTTTAAATTTTATTAGTCGGACTTGAGTTTTTCTCCTTTATATAAGGCTTGTTTTACTTAATTTTTTTTTATACTAGTTAATCAGAATATAGCACAAATATATTCTCTTTGATAATCATTTCGATAATGACTGAAATGAAGAAACATTTTACCTATAGTAATAATATAAGTGTACGTAAGTATACATTGGCATGAATATAAACGATATATCATCAATCATTTTATAGTTCTTTGGAAAGTGGGGACTGATTTGTGACTTTTCTCCTATATTCGATAGTAATCTCACCTTGAGCCTTCCAATATAGTGTTCTAACAGTACTCAGAGTCATATCATTGTCTAGAACTTGACCCTTACAAAGTAATTCCAACCACACATTAGGGTCGGCCTTAGCCCTCATTTCAGGTGTCTTGGATTCAAATCGGTCGACAACATACAGCTTAATCTTCTTAACCTTTATCATTCCCGGTGCAGTTAGTTTAATATTATTTTCAGAAATCTTAGGTAAATCAGTACTTCCTAGCCCATTATCATTCGATTTTGATCTTCCGATCTTAAACATATGGTGAAATTGTTGCGGTGCTGGCGTTACACGCTCATCATCCTTGGCGTCTTTTTCGTCAACCCATGGTAAAATAACAAAATGTAATTTAGGTTGTGAAGGGTCATATATTTTCACATCTTGAAATATTTTCTGAGCAAACCAGAACGGTAAATTCTTCTCAAGATTTTCAAAAATTTGATATTTACCTTCATTGCTCTTGAGATCAAGAGTTTGCTCACCTTTGGCTCTGTTTGGAAGTAGTGATTCGGTCATTTCATCAAGAGTTTCATTACTTCCATTTTCTTCATCATTTGAAGATTTACTATCAGTGTCCTTTATTGGAACTGGTGGTGGAAGAAGTGTTGAAAATACAACCGTACCTCCACATGTACCTTCTTTCCAACAATGAACTAGGACTAAAGTCTCCGATTTTAATTGGATAATAGGGCAATTGGGGTCTTTTGTAAACTTTGATTCCGGTATTTTCTTGCTTAGTAGTTTCAAAGAATTAGAATTCGAAAAATATTGTTGGATATATGTATGGTGATTCATAGAAATCAAGTCAGACATGAACTCCTTCTTGTCGCTCAATTCAACCTGGCTTTCCATATATGACTGTTCTAAGGTAGTTGATGAGCCAAGTCTGGAAGTACCATTCGATTTCGCTTTCTGATATACTTTATTATGGCCAAAATCACTCTTAAATGGGTGTTCCCAAGTCATATTTTCTGTTTGAGTATCCTTTGCAATGGCATGTAGTGTGTCGTGTAAGGCAGTATCATCAAATATTGTTTCGTTTTTTTTGCCATCATCCGATGCAGGGGACTCGCTATTTAGTTTTGCTGAGTTACTCCTAAATGATTTGAACTTGCGAGTCAGAAGAGATCCAGAACTTCCGGTTCGACCACTAGACGACTTTAGCAGAGGTGCCGGTTGTACTATTTCATTATTATCATTTTGGCTATTATTTTCCATATGTAGATTAGCAGGAGCAGTGACAGGGGGTATAACTAACATTTCATCGGCTAGTGAAAAGTTATTTAGTTCATTAGTTAGATTCTGGTTGGCAGAAATAGGTGTGGTGGGTGCAGAAATGTTGGATGATTCTTGTCTACTTAAATTCCCCATTGTCATGGAGGAACCTAATTTTGCAAAAGCAGATTTCTTTCTGTTTCTCTCTTTTTGTTTGAATATATGTTCTGAATTACCATTCGTTGTTGTCTCGGAAACAGGAGTTTTACTAATATCTTTCTGTAAATGACTGCTTTGATCTTTCTTCTTCCCTGTCAAATTTTTCCTAAAAGTTTCATCCTTTCTGAATTCATATCTAATAAACTCGTTAAATATTGAGTTTGCCACAATTCGTCCTAAGTTGTATCTTTCATCTGGATTTAGTTGTACGTCGTTAGCTAGTTGGTAGGACTCGAGGGCAGACCCATAAACTTCTGTTTCCAAAAACTTGGGACCAATCTTAACGAAAAGCATACCTACTTTAACGGATACAGTACACCAATGCTGTAAAATTTCTTTTGAAGTATATTTAATGACAGCATCATCAAATGAGCCTTCTTGTGGATCAAATGTATTTATCAATTCACAAGATACAATATCCCATCTCTGGATTTTTCCCTCAGTATCTTCTGTTATCACATGTCTCCGGTTTGTTAATAATGAACTTCTTGTCAATGCAAACCCACCTCTCTTGATCTTAATCTTCTCTTCGATCAGATCCAGGCAATTTAAATTAGAGTCTGAACAATATGAAAAATATAAGTTTCTCTCTTGGATTAGCTTCATATCAAGGATACCATAATGTCTCGGTTTATGATTATTGTTTTCTTTTGCATTTTGGTCTTTGTTCTTAAAGTATGGCTTAGAATCAAATATTATTGTCGTATTTCTTTCTTTAGCATTAATAATCGATAATCTTACAATCTTCCCATCAGAATCTCCAATAATTAAGTTTTTCAATGTATTGCCTTCAATACACCAAATGGAGCAATCCCATTTTAATGAGAGCATTTTAGTGGGAGTATATCTTGGGTGATCAGTAACATCTCCCAAATTAAAGACACGGATTATACCTTCCGAACACGTACTGAGTAATTTAGTTTCATTTTCAACCAGCTTAATCACTTTAATATTTGAACTGTGAGCAGATTTGACTCTAAATATTTCTTCTTTATTTAAACAGGAGTAGAAAATTAAATCACCGTTACAGTCACCAACTACTAAATCAAATGGATATTTTGATATATCTTTCACACTTACCATGCAATATAAAGAACCCGACTCGTTCGCCTGGATATCATTATTCTTAAAAGTATGGATTAGATCAACCTCTGGGAAGGGCATACCATAGCCAATGTTGATATTATCACTATCATACTTATAAGAAACATCTTCATCCGCTTTTGTTTGTTCCTCTATAGTATTCTCACTATCAACAGCAGTAATATTCTCATTAACTTGCCAGATTTTGACAGTTTTATCTAAACCTGCTGTAGCAAACATTCTGATGCCAGGTTTGGAATATAAAGGCACAATACATTTGATATAATCACCATGGTCTCCTATAATTTTCATATCCCAAGACCAATTCCAATCGTTGCTCAAAGGATCAGTGACTTTAAATATTCTAATTAGAACAATTGAAAAATCATGAGACACGCTCACATACATATGAGGTCCTAGCTCGATAAGGTCACTTACCCAATCAGAATGAACTTGTAATCTAAGGTTCTTTCCATGATGGACAGTCTCATGCAAAATGATTGAACCATCACGGCCAGCAGTTAGATAATAATCATTGCTATATATTGGGTGTAAAATCTTCGTAATTGGTAGAATATGTATATTTTGCGCTGACTGTGATTGAGTTAGGTTAAGTCCATAGCTAATAGTAAACTGGGGTGTCATTTTTTTCTAATCACTCCCAGTGAAAGTTTTATTAGGTTGGAATTGAAAGAAGAAAATTTCTTGGCGTTCCTTTATAGTTCCTATTATTAGATAATACTCCCTTTAGCAAATTCTTTTTAATTAAACTCTCCAATGGGAAGCTGTTATTAATTGTAGCAAATACAGTTCAAAGAGGATTGTACTACTAATATTTCCGTATATAACTGATTTAAACTAAGGAATAAATGTTTTTATTTTAAATATGTTGCATTCAACATACAGCCTAATTTAATGTTGGTTTATTTCAACTTTTAGAAAACCCGAAATTTGAACGATACGATAAAGCTTACGGTAAAGATAGCGAACGGTACATAACTTCGTTTGGATATTTACCTTATTGTTTATTTCTATATAACGTAAGGTAACAAACAGTTATAACATTAAACTGGTTAAATTATGGATAATGACTTTGATAATGAGACGGCTCAATTGAAAGGTAAAATATGGTACTGTGTAGAGCAACAAATACAAGAAGAATCAAAGAAAGCAAACGGTATTGAGGTAACACATACGTCAAAGTTTACTAATGCATTAGTAGAATTGACATACATGAAAATGCTGGAAATGGGTAAAGATTTGGAAGCATTTTCTAAACATGCCAACAGACACAAAATTACAATTGATGATTTAAAACTAATGTTAAGGAAAACACCATCTTTACAAAAAGAGATTTTGGAGGCCGCTGGTATGTAGAACTTTGTCTTCATTTTATGTATACTATAAATACATGCAAGGTACTAGAAAATATAGTGTATATTGTGTACTTCCTAACTTTATGATTTGTTTCAAAAATATCAGAATGTTGAGGAAAAAGTAAAAAACATAAAATGTACAGTTTCTAAAATTAGTATTATAGATAAGTTATTAAGATATCATATACAAAATTCAGTTTGCGCTATATAAAATGATTATACTGTTGTTGTACGTGATCTAGATGCATATGCTGGACCTGGGGTATCTTCTCTATTTTCACTGCCTAATGATATATCAAATTGATCTAAGTTTTGTAATTCTATATCTTGATTCGACTCGTTTCTTAAATTTGGGTAATAGTATTTGTAATAGATGTATTGACCACCAATATAGAAATCTAATGACATTTGAAAAAATGCAAATAAGAAGAAAAGAACGGATATGTTTTTTGCACCGAATACCAAATAGGTAATCTTTAAAGTATCACCGCATAACCAACTAACCAACAGAATAAGCTTAAAACCTTGGACCGATTTTAAAGTATAAAGGATAGCAATTTGAGGTAATGGTAATAATGACTCAACGAAAAGTCCCAAAGATCCAATAATTGAACCCAACCATTGCGCTAAACTATCCCAATTTGTTATTTTAGATATGATAACTGTGACCAGAAATTGTAAAGAGGCAAACCCTACCAAAAATTTCCAAAATACTCTGTCATTATCCCACTGCCAAAATGAAAATACTCTTTTATAACTTGGATCAAAAAATTTTAAAAATTTATAAATGAACACTAAACTTATTTTATAACAAAAGGACATCATATTCTTGAAAGACAATGTTCGTACTGATGACTTCCAAGTATCACTAAAGAATGGTGGTTTTGTTGTTTCACCAAAATATTCAAACCATATATTATGAACTAAATCTGTAGTGGATTCAACGTCTTTCAAATTTTGGTGCTTATACTCGTCTGGTCTATACTTTAAACTTGTTCTTAGTAAAACCAGTTGGATTAAAACCATGATAATAGATTGCCTTAATAGAGTTATTTCGTATGGTGTAATGATATAGTATGAGATTCTTAAGATACTTGCGATCAGCATTGTTGCACAAATATCAATTGAAAACCCCAGGGCTGTTTTACAGCGCTCAATACTCCAAACCGTAGAACCATATGAAAACAACGGTGTGAAACTAATTAAGTTATTAGCCACAAATTGCATTGTTAGCCATTCTGGAATATAAAATTGGTCTACCCTTGGCAAATATGATGACAACGTATCAGCAGCAGATGGAATCTCCTCTTTAATCTGTGCTGTTTCTTCCACCAATTCATCCATTGTAATTCATCAATATATGGTCTAGTAATGCTTTGTTAATATACAGCCCTGTTTCAATTCAACATCTATACATGCATTTATTTATATTACTATATGAATAATTTTCAAATATTCGTCCGCCAACACGAAACGAAAAACTCACGATAATATTAACAGAACAATGAAGAAAACAACGCCTTTCACTACACTAGACGCACTTTATTTCGTTAAACTATTTAAATATGATTTATAAATCTGAGTCTCATCAGTCTGCTTAGATTTATTCAAAGCTTTCCACTTTGGTTCATCTTTGAAAAGGCGTAATGCTTTTATATAATTATCCTCTGTTAATGTGAACCTATGGTATATACCTGCAGGAACCAGAAGAAAATCACCCTTATCAACATGACAACGAATCCATTTATCGGTTCTTGGATCTCTTAAGTCGAAGTATCCAGATCCATCTAATATATATCTAATTTCTTCATCTTCATGTAAATGTTCTTGATAGAAAGTTTCCAACATGTCCATCTTTTCATTATCTTTATTCGATATGTTAACTACATCATGGTTTGAATAATCTCTCTCATCTGCAATTTTAAACACGTCTGCTTCATTCGGTAAGAACTTATAGAAGGCACCTAATTCTACTAAAGTTTTAATTTCTACTGGTTCACCTGAATCATGTGGCTTTCTAAAGTCAACTGAGTCAATTTCATCATGGTAATATAATCTAACCATTCTTACTATATTTACAGCTGCTAGTGTCGATTGGTGTAAGTCTGAAAACTGAAATAGACATTTAAACTATCATATATATTGTGATTTCTTATATATCACTTTTTATCTCCGCTAAGAAGAAACTGTGGTATTCTAAGACAAGGAAGGGGTGGGCCCGACTAACGGATGTGGCATCTAACTCGATACAACATCAACCAGCGAGTAAATATGATTGAAAGTGACTGAAATATGATGCATTAGAACATATATGTGTCATTTAACTGTAACACATCGATGGTTCTCTAACATTGTCATGAATTTTGATGATTTCACGTGAAAGCTAAATATGATGAGCGAACAAGATATAATCTATTCAAAGTTAAACAAACAACTTTTAGTTATATATGTTGTTTCTAATTGAATAGCTTTCAAACAATAGTGACGGGAAGGATTTCATTATTTTAATTTAGGTAAAGCCTCATATATGATGCTAGTTTATGTACAAAACAACGAATATAGGAAAATCAAGTTCACGCTGATTAAAGTGACAAGAGAGATAACCCATTAATTATTTATCTATCCATATCAACTCTATAATCTTTTCCTTGTCATTAATATGACCTTGTGAAGGTAGAATCTGTATACACTTCTCTTCCTATAATTTACATTAGTTCGTGCCACTAGTGTTTGTGTTTTTATACTGTCCACAACAGGATAACGTCACATCATTTTCAAATATTATGTCTATCATCAATTGCCGTATATACAATAACATAGGAAAGATAAAAGTTGTGATTCACACATCAAATACACTTGTATGCTACAATGTCGATCGAAGGAAGAAAATAATTATTAGGATCAATATTTGGAATCTTTGACTTTAAATTAATTTTTATATTGAGAAAAAGAAATCCACTATGTTTAATCAGTTGTCTTCATTATATAAGGAAATATTCTCTTACTTCGAAAACTCAGGTAAAACTACAACAATATTGTTGAACTCGTAATCATCTTGTAGAAGATCTTTTAAAGAGTAAATGATCTATTATACTTTTATTTAACATGTCAGAACTGCAAATAACATTTTCTTATATAATCCGTATACAAATAACCGGCTACTGTCGTTCTTTATTCTCATAATAATAGTAAGATTATAATGATCACATTTTATGTATTTGGATCCTAATAGTTGTGTTTTATTGTTGATATCCTTCTGGCAATGAGGTGTACATGTCTGATACAGTAATCATTCTTTTCTTCTCCTTCATTAAGACATTGCTGTATAACATGTTCGAAGTAAATATATTTCTCAAATAATATACTTGAATCGTGTCGATGGTTAGGAAGAAGTATTTGATATTAACTAGAGAACAATCTGTATTTAACACTATAGAAGAGAAGGGAAAAAATAAGTTGATTATACACAATAAAAAATAGAGTAGAAAAGTCAGAAATCAACTATAACAATGTGGCATCTTATTCCACACTACATATTGGTGTCAAACTAGGTCCAATCAATATATATTTACTAGTGATCGCTCTATTACATAAAACCGATACATGCATTTAACAATGATTTGCATTATGCAGAAAATTCATATGGCGTAATTCATATAATAGAATATTATGACTTACTCTTATGACAAGGTATTGATACATACTAATCATCATATAATAATTGATTTTCATACTATTCAACAATTTGATCATCGAGTAAATAGATGTTATCCAATATTAATTTTGAGCCGTCACATATTGAACCTACAATTACAGTTAAGTCTCGTATTTTATAGAAGGATGGGTAATGAATTCAACAAGAGATTGCAAACTCTATTCTATAAATAATTCTCGTGCTTTCAAATAAAACAAGAAAAACAGCTTTTATGGCCAAGTTGGTAAGGCGCCACACTAGTAATGTGGAGATCCTCGGTTCAACTCCGAGTGAAAGCATTTCTTTTTTATTTATTTCACAAACAGAATATGTTCAATATCAGAGAAGATGAGAGGGTATATATTTAACTTTATTTAATTAGAGAACTTTTTTTGCTAGTAAATACTTTGAGTAATTAATTTTTTGTTAATGATTGCAATGTATGACTTCATAGAGTGGTTTGTCAATTAAATGTAGTATATTTTAGAGTTATTGAAACTTACATGTGGTGCGAAGGTCTTTCTGGCTGTAGGCTTCTGTTTGCAGATATCCACAACACGAACATATAGATCAAAACCACCAAAAACAATCAGAAGAAGAAGTGATCACTTTAAAAAGAACGGACCAGGATCATAGAAGCGAAAATCACTCCTTGAAACTTTGCAGTTATGCTACACCTAAAATCATCTTCTCACTTAGGTACCTAGACGCTAGGGTCCATCACTTTTTTGGGACTTTCTTTACATCTTTCTAACCAAAAATAAACAACGCGAGACACCGCGTTTCACTACAGTTTCTTAGTATTGATTAAGCGATGTTTTGAAAAATTTGAAAGATTTTAAATGTTTTGGTTTCTCGAAAATATTTGCATCAAGTTTTGTAAATATATATATATTCATTTCTGTAAGTTGTGTACCTTTTTAATTGTTGTTGTTGTTGTTTTATTTATTAGTCTTATTACTTGTGTTTCTACTCATATTGTTCGTTTGCAAAGCTATCTAAAGACAACAACAATGTTATTTAAGTCTGTTATTGCTAGTGCCCTATCGGCTGCAGTAGCTGTTGCTGCATCTTCAAACTCTACTTCAAATGGTTCCACTCCACCAATCGTTATCGATGGTAACGCATTTTTCGACTCTGCAACTAATGAAAGATTTTATATTAGAGGTGTCGATTATCAACCAGGTGGGTCTTCTAATTTAACAGATCCATTAAGTGATATCGAAGTTTGTAAAAGAGATGTTCCACTATTCAAGGAGTTAGGTATCAACACAGTTAGAGTTTATACTGTTGATAACTCCGCCAACCATGATGAATGTATGAAAATGTTATCCGATGCTGGTATCTATTTAATATTAGATGTTAATACTCCAGATGCTGCCATCTCGAGATATCGTACTGCTTGCTCCTACAATGCCGATTATTTACAAAGTGTTTTTGCTACTATTGATGCATTTGCTAATTATGACAACGTCTTAGGTTTCTTTGCTGGTAATGAAGTTATTAACAGTGATAATACTACTGCCACTGCCACTTACGTTAAGGCTGTTGTCAGAGATATGAAGAAATATATCAAAGCTAGAGACTACAGAAAGATTCCAGTTGGTTACAGTGCTGCCGATATTGTTTCCAACAGAGAACAAGCTGCTGAATATTTCAATTGTGGTGATGATGAAGATGCCAGAATTGATATGTTTGGTGTTAATGATTACTCTTGGTGTGGTCAATCCTCCTTTACAGTTTCTGGTTATGCTACAAAAATGAAAATCTACAAGGATTACTCAGTTCCAATTTTCTTAAGTGAATTCGGTTGTAATAAAGTTGTTAATAACAGACCATTTACAGAAATTGAAGCTATTTACTCTACCCTAATGAGCTCTGTTTTCTCAGGTGGGTTAGTCTACGAATATTCAAATGAGCCAAACAAGTACGGTTTAGTCCAAATTTCAGATGATGGCACATCCGTTACCAAGTTAACCGATTTTGACAACTTGAAGTCTGAGTACGCTAAGGTTTCCAATCCAGAAGGTGATGGTGGCTATTCTAAGGACAACGAATATTCCCAATGTCCGGAATACAAGAAAGGTTCATGGGAAGCTAACAACACTTTGCCAGCTTTACCATCAGCAGCTTCAGCTTTCTTCAAAGATGGTGCCGGTTCTCCATTAGGTACTGGTGTTACTACCCAACAGTTATGTGACTCCGATGATGAGGATGATAATGATTCTGATGACTCTGATGATTCTGATGATTCTGATAGTTCTGACAATTCCACAACTACCACATCTGCTAATGATTCCTCAACTTACACTATCTCTTCCTCTACTTCCTCCAGTGTTAACATAACCTCTACTTCCGAATCTGCCACTTCTGAGACATCCGCCACTTCCACAAGTTCTACATCTTCTTCTTCTTCTTCAACCAAGAAATCAAAGGGTTCCGCTGCTGCCGTCGAGATCCCACAAATCTTCCAAACCGTCTATCAAATTTGGACTTTATTGATCTAATAATATAGATAAGTATGTACACTATTTGATATAAACCTCATGATAAAAATAGAATAATAATATTAACCATCCGTTTTATAAGAATATATATAAATATGTGGTGAACAGATATGTTCCTCTTTCAGTACAGTTTCTCCGTTAGAAATATTTGATTGCCCGACCTTTGAAGAGAAACAAGACTAGCAGTTGTCTTTATGAATACGCTTTCTAATCTTTTCATGGGCACCATTATCTAAAAATGTGAAATCAATCTCATCTTCTTTAGGAAACATGGCCGATTTTGACGCAGTCACAGGTTTAATACAAGTTTCGTCTATATTGGAGCACTTCGTACAAGTATCAGGGTTAGACGAACAGTGAGGCGCAACTACTTGAGAAGCATCAACACGATCTGTTGCTACGATATCCCTTGTTTCCGACTCCAAATCTTTGCAAACACATGAGTCTGGGTTTTCACAGAAACCGCATGTATCACTATTTTGGTTGTTAAGAATCTTTTTCTTCATTGTCTTCTTTCTTGGAATCGCTACAGGCTTCATAGGCTTAAAATTATTCAAGAGTTCGTCTAATTTTGAGCTGGAATCCATTTTTGCTTTTAATTTCGATATCATTTTGTCCTTTAACAAACATTGTGATTTCCAATACTTCACGAGTTCTTGTAAAGACTCTATATTCTCTTCTAATTCCATCATCCTATTAGCCTTTCGTTCCCTATAAGCTCTCTGAGCATCCCTATTTTGCCTCTGCTTTTTTGATCTGTCCTCAGGATCATCACTTCCACTACTACAACCTCTACCTCCCCCGTTGTCGTTATCATATGTATTACTAATCGTTCTCTTCCTTGTGTAGCCACTATTCCTGGGAGGCAATTTCCAATTCTTTGATATATGAATCTTAGACATAATTAGAGGATCACCTATAGTCCCTTTTGGTTGAATACTCGGTAATGCCATATCTGGATTCATGTAGTATCGTTGATAGTTTATCTTATTTTTCTGTGCTCGGTTACACTCGTTGTTATATACTTCACTTTTCCGATGCCTTATCTTTTTTTTTTCGATTTTTAGGTGTAACCAATAAGTTAAATGAGGGTGTCAAAATATAATGAAGAGAAATATGATGATTAATCGCATATTTAATATTAATATTTAATGAGAATACAAAAAAGAATAGATAATATAGTAACACTATGTGTCGGGAAGCTTATTAAGGTTTTGAAATGTTCTTCAGTTTTATATTGTTCAACAATTCATTGGATTTCCTTTCATTAACTTCTTTTAATTTTTGTTTCCAGTACTTGTTTTCGTCTATTAACAAATCAATTTTATCATAAAATGATTTAATTTGGACATTTAAGTTTTCCAACTGATTTAGCTTAGCTTGCTCTCTTTCCTTTCTTCTTTTGCGAAACCTTGCACTAGCTTCAGTATTTTTTCTTCTCTTTTCCATCTTGCTTAATTCTTCGTCATCATAGTCATTAATTTCATCATCTTCTGAAGATGATAGGGATCTTTTCTTATTAATATTAATATTTTCATAAGTATTACTATTACTAGCAGAACTGCTAATACTACTACTACTACTGTTACTTCTGTTATTTGAACTTGTTGTAGTAATTGTAGCTGTCGGTATTTTAGTTATTGATTTCAGATCATTTTTTGACGTTGTAGCCTGCTTATTTATCGTATCTATAATCTCCTTTGCATTACCACTACTAACCAGCAGTAATGATAGTACTCTAGAACCTAGTTCAGAATTGTTAGATATAAGATCTTGAAGACGTTGAGAAATATCTGTCATTATATGTATATATTTTTTTATGATCTATTGAATTAATATTACTAATCCATCATCATATTCATCACAATTGATAATCGCAATTACTCATATACTAATAATTTCTTCCTTATATACATACAACCATATAAATTACATAAGATTGATTTCAATTTTAATTTAGAGTCATCCCTTCTAAAGATAAGAAAGTGTGTACAAAGCATACTAAATTTGAATGATTATAATTATATTAGGATCATATCTACAATTATCATATCTTACTAGCACTTATTGAATCATATATGACCACACTATACTATTAGTGTACAGTTATACAGAATTATAATAATGATTTGAAAAACCTTAACTTACATACTTTCTGTTACTGTTAATTGAGTTTCCTTTAAAATTCCGCGGACTTTTATGCGCCACCACAGTTTATGTGTAGAAAATTAATGTGTATATGTATTTTTGTGTATGTGTGTGTATGTGGTGGCATCGAGGAACCTAAGTTACAGTTTACGTATAATTTTTATATACAGTTTACGATAGTTTAGAGACCTGGAGAAATATACGGGATACTTCATATTATTGGTTAATTCAACAAAAATAAAATTTGGATTATACTTCTGGTAGTTTTTGGTTTATTTGAGGTTCGAACTGAGTATATTTTATGTTTTGTTAGTATGATACCGGTTGAACTATAAGGGTATAAAAATTTAATTCATTAGGATTAATAAGATAGTGTATATTTGGAACCGGGTAACCACCATTTTGGGGAAATATTTAGTTGGTTCTTTTTTTCTATGTAATGATGTTTTTACCGCCAACATTTAAGCTAGATAAACATGATTTTACTAATAACCATTAAAAGTTGCAAAACACGAAAAGATTGTATA
>PPOM03000381.1:620862-635300 GCA_003708925.3 Kazachstania martiniae
CAGTCATTTTATTTAACGAGAGGGGACAGATGGTTTACGCGTAATTCTGTATTAAATTAAATAATAACTATTACTATTCTTAAATAATCAATTTCATGTAAATAATGAAAATTCAAAAGAAAAAAACAATTGGAAATTTCAAAAATAAACTTTATAATGAATTATTAAAGTTGATCTAACACAATAACGGTGTGATTTGAGATTAGCTGAGCCGTGAAGTCATGGAGTGCTTTATCCCACTTGATGGTACTATTGATTCCACTGATTTTAATCAGGTTGAAGAATCTCACAATTCGAGGCAATTCATAATCTTTGATGAACAACTAAGTATCAGGTTATATCTTAAAGACAGTAATGTACGATTAAATAAAATGACTGTGTGGATCAATGATGCCCAAATGTTACAATCATCTGGTTGGGATCTATTTGAACCTGTTAACAAAAAGAGAACTGAGTGGAGATTGAGATCAACCGTTTGTACGGACAATTTGTTTCGATCTACTGTCGTTATGAACAATGGTTATGATAATATCATTAAGTTCCAATTTGAATATGCTACAGTAGATTATGATGTTAAAAGAGACCTACCTGGAGAAGGTGATTCGGAATTGAGGAATCATGAAGATGACATATTGGATAGTTTTGAACCTATATATACATGGTCTAAAGAAAACAAAAATATTGAACAAGCAAATGAGAATGGTAATGAAGATAATACGGTGACAAGCAAAACTGGGAAAATATTAGAAGAAGAAGGTGAAGAAGGCAACCATCCAATTAATGATGTTGTGAATTTAGAATATCCAGTTTACTCACTACTGAACATGAGATTGAGAAATTCATTACTCAAATCACAACTTTGCATTTTGTCTTCGTTAGATTTCCAAACATCCAAGGCCACAATACAGCTAATGGAAAAATATATGACGCAGGACAAGCCTGAATTCTTCTTTGATGAAATATTGTATGAATTGGTAGATAGAAAATCTCACATTAAATTAGAACCTGTTGCACCGATTGAAATCCCGTTTAAAGCATACCCGCATGATAGCTTCAGCATAGCATATAGACTACCCCTAGTCTCTAAATCTACTAACGATTTGAACCCACACAGAGTTAGAGTTACCCTAAAATATAATGTTTCGATTCACAAAAGTTATCAAACTTTACCAATTTTGACATCATGGGAAACAGATGTAACAATAAAGAGACCGATGAGTAATACAATATCTTCCATAAATAATAGTAGTATGATGTCTATACCCTCGGCACCAAGATTTTATGGATTATCAAACAGATCTGGCTACCAAAACTCAGTAACGTCATTAGTTAACAGTAAGTTAAACAATGCAAAATTTAAGTTCATCAACAATAACGTGAAAGTTCAGAAGGGTGAGAAATTCATTATGAGATTACAGATTATCAACTCCTCATCAACACCATTAGACTTAGTAGTATATTATAATAACAAGATTCCAACTTTACAAACCATGACCAATAATCAACCAGCAAACGCTCTTACTACCGGCAACTCTAATATTTCGGTCATATCCCAAACAAATGTTCCATTGGAAAAGCAATGCCAAGTCTACAGGAAATACAGTAAGATAGCAGAAGGAATTATTCTTCTTTCAAATGATTACAAAGTTCCATTAATTGAGCCAAACCAGACATACTTTGTGGACTTGAGCTTTATTGGAATTATGGCAGGTTACTATTCTACTCTGGCAGGATTAAAAATCTTGGACTTAAAAACAAACGAAATCATTGAGATTGGGTCTGGTGCCTCCGTCCTTATTACTTAATCCAATATATAAAGCATATATAAATACAATCTATTAATGTTAATACGAATATCCACAACAGCAACAGCATTGGTATTATGATCATATACCACGAGCAACATTCAAAAGGGGCATTTTCAGATCAAAAAACAAAATGAAAATGAAAAGTCACTAATTTTGGTTAGCTTCATAAAATTATAGATACTACGAATTAAAGCGAATTTGATTAATAAAAACGACTAATTGATATCTGCAAATTAATTCATAATGTCTGAGAAATACCCTGCATTAGATACCGAACTTGTTGGAGACGAAACCCTCGGTGGTGAAACAGATTTCTTGAAGAGAGAAGCTGAAATTTTAGGTGATGAATTTAAGACTGAGCACGATGATGAAATATTACATGAAAATGAATTAGTCGAAGAAACTGAAGATAACCTTGGAGAAACTGAATCTCACAATATTGAAACAAGTGAGGAACCAATAATTCCAACCACTACCAACGAAATCTCTCAAGAATCTAAAGACATAATCGCCAATTGGAAGGAAACCCGTAACAAAGAAATTAAGGAAAGAGACGAAAAGGACGAAAGGGAAAAGACTGAATTACAGGATGAAGCTATTAAATACATTGATGACTTCTATGAATCTTATAACAAGAAGAAGCAACAACAGATAGACGTTGCAAAAAAAGAAAGTGAAAAATTCCTAGAAGATAGAGATAAGTTCTTCAACCAAGATAACACTACTTGGGATCGTGTTCTACAATTAATCAACCAGGAAGATGCTGATATCGTTAGTGGAAGAGACAGAAGCAAATTTAAGGAAATCCTATTAAGATTAAAGGGTAAGGCTGGTGTTCCAGGTGCTTAAATAATGAAATAAATTGTATCTATAGATGATTATTACCATACATAGTTAGAAGTATAAAGTATCACAATAATAGTAATAATAATAACAATAAAAATACAATGTTGACTTATATTTTACTTAGTCAACATACACATATGTATATATAATTTTCATTAAGAACAATCAATTCATTCTTTGATTGTAAAATTCAAGGACACTGCTCGCTAGTAGAATAACCTTCTTCGATCGATGTCTTTCATGCAAGTAAAGGTCCATGTATCCTGATATTATTATCCTTGTCAGGTATTTAATGATACCTCCCTTAATGGGCATTGTTTCACCTTTGCTATCTAAAGTGTAAAATGCCATCATTAAAGTTACCCAACGGATTATAAAATTTGAACGGTGTGGTTGGCCAATTTCAATATCATGCGATGCAACGAGTAATTTTTTCCACAATGTCCATTTAACTGAAGGTACTATATTTTCAACAAGGAAGGAATTTATGACCTTCTCAAGAATCGACTTTTGTGAATTGATTGTCACCTCATATATCTCGTCCAATTTATCAAGTAATGGTTTTAAATTAGAAGAGTGGATACGTGACTCTGGTGGACTTCTTTCTTTTACCTGTTGTTTATCATTTAGTTTTCGTTTTGCGAACAATGCTTTCAGTGTTTTAATACATGACCCTACTGTAAATATAGCATATATCACTATGAATTCATGCCAGATGGAATTATTCTTATAGAGCAATTGCCGTATCCTTTTGCTGCCAAACGTCTTCCTTCGTAGAAATAATAATGTAAAACAAAGAAGGGCCTGTTTGATTCTTGGATTATTTAACCTACTGGATAGTAATCTTTGTACTAATTTGATATCGCATATACTTTCTAGAGTGATATAGCTGGTTAACCAATTGGGAATTGATCCATTGGGTGATAAATAAATTGAGGTAGATAAAGTAGCACACCATGAGAGCACATCTTTCAATCCCATTTCATTCCTTAAAAACTGATAGCCAAGGCCAAGTACCAGCAAACTAATAGAATTTCGACTAAGCTTATCCCATGATATGTGTTTCTCTCTTCTCCACTTTAATAGACCTAATATCAATGAGAGTATACTATTATAGATAACACGTCTAGATATATGTGGATGTTTTTGTGTAACATACAGTATTATCCTCGATATAAGTCCATTATTATGCATAACTTCACTCTGATTGAGTATATCTATTTATATTATATATTATATAAATGATTCAAATGTTGCTTTTCAGTTTAATTCAGTTTGATTTGAATTATTCGGGATTGATAAGTTGGGCCCAGCGCGGTTGATTCGTCTCAAAAGTGAATGTATTTGTAGGGTCAACATATTTCCAAGCATGAAGCCAAATCTCTAGTTCATGTGGTAATGGGTCTATCATTGTTACTGCACCACATTCTTCGCAACCAGAACCAACTTTGAACTTTTCTTCTCTTCGTAACTTATTTTCTTCAATCAGCTCTTCAAACATTATTTTCAAGTTCTCAAATTCAATTGATTCCCATTCCTCGAATGAAGTCATAAACTTAACTAATTTAGGATAATATGTACACGTAGGGTTATAAATGGTATCATTAACTATTGGAAAACCTAATCTGGCAAGGTGAATTCTTATTTGATGGGTTCGTCCCGTCAATGGCTTACAAGATACTATGCTTTCATTAAGCTCAGGGAAATATTTGATATGGCTGAATATTGTAATTGCATCCCTAGAAGGAGAAAGTCCAGCTGGGAAGTTTCTCTTAGTCTCTACGGTGTAAATAGGAGACTCCATTTTAAAACCTTGTTCTGAATCAGGAAACTTACCTTGGACTCTAGCCAAATAATGTTTCTGCATTGTGTGTGCCTTAATCATTCCCTGAATTTCTGAAGCAGTTAATTTGTCTTTAGCCATTATCATTAACCCAGATGTAACCTTATCAAGTCGATAACAAGGGAAACAATTCTTGTTGTGTAATTTAAATAGCTCAGTCAAAGTGTTTTGGTAATATTGACCAGTTGGATGAACTGGAATTCCACTTGGTTTATCTATAACAAGCAACTTTTCATCTTCAAAGACAATATCTATTCCGTCGATATTTTGAGGAGTCTGAGCTTTCCACTCTTTCACAGGTGGTTCATGTTTGTGTTGTACAGTGGTTAACAAATCACCACTTCGTATCTTCGTGGACAATGCATCTATCAACTCTCCCCCCCTTGTTAGAGTGTAATTTCCTTTCGATATACTATCAAGATAGTATTCTTTTGAATTTGTACGAAACTCATCACTTAGCACATCTATCAACGTTCGATTAATCCATCTACCCTTCACAAAAGATTTCCTACTCGAGTAATAAGGTTTTATATACCGTAGTCCATTAGATATGTACACTTCCGGACTCATATCTAACTGATATATGTGTTCCTATAAAACAATTATCTTCAGTATTATTTTGTATTTTTGTTATTGTTTTTAATTAATTATACAGATAATATTATAATGATTAACTAAGAAAAAATGCCTATTCGGAGAATTCAACAAATTTCCACTATTATTTCATTATTATTCGAGAATTCTTGTATTAAATATTATGAGTGGTTATGCAATTGGTAGGAATCAAAATAAAATGGAAGACAAATTAAGAAAACCTTTCTCAACTAGTGTTTTTTGCCTTTACCACCTTTACCTAACGCTTCTTCTTCAGCAGCCAATAAAGCTTCACGTTCTTTCTTTTGTCTCAATTTCTCTTGTCTTTTTTCTTCTTCTTGTTGTTTCTTTTCGTTTGGTCTTTTCTTACCATCTTCCCATCTAGCAGCTTCTTCAGCCTCTGCTCTTTCAGCTTCTTCTCTTTGTTTTGTACGAGCCTGTTCTCTTTTTCTTGCATTACCAGCTGCTTTCTTGGAAGCAGATTCACTAAATCTTTTACCCATACTTTGCTATTATTTATTTGAAACTATTATTGTATGTAGATATATAAATATATATCTTATATTGAAACCAATTGACTAAAATTAACGTTCATTAATTTATTCATTCATACTATCCTTATATATTATGTAACCGATTTTTTTTCTGCAGTATATGCAATCCTTGTTACCCAGCGATGCAGAACCGTCACAACCAACAATATTCAATTCTAATGTGATAATTGATCATTTGGAGCTACTAAAACTTTCCAAATCAATCTCAAAATCATCAGTTTATAATATGATACCATTTATTTGATTTAAATTGGCTAGATAAAATTAATTATCTAAATGTTAAAATTTATACATTGAAATTTCTATAGAAAATGCCGTACGGAGATCTTTTTATTAGCGTTAACTACCAAGCTCGAAACTTTTTTTCTTGGGAATTGTCAAGTATTTTATTTATAGTAATAGATCTATAGTAGATTTTCGATGTAGTAATAACAGCATCAACTAATATCGATCATAAGATAGATAGAGTCGCGGGGGTGTTATGTATTAAATTCAAGTTCTAGATGAGGATTATTAATAGAAAGAATGAAAAAAATAGAAATGAAACATTAACATTAAAGACACATGTAGTTCAGGCAAGAAATGTTGATTTAATTGATACATTTGATTGTAATCCAATCTGTTTTATAAACACGAATTATTTTCATGTAGTTAAAACAGACAAATTGAGAAACTCGAATACTAAATGGAATCAAATTCTGAAATTGAAATTGCCAAGAAATCCAAATTCTGATCTCATAAGAATTATAGTTTATGATGCATTGCCAGATAATTCTTCGAATTCTACACCAATTAATAATAACTCATCATCAGGTGTAGTAAGCTCTTCAACATCATCTATCAACATAAACAATTCACATTCAAATCTTGGGAGTCAACATAAAGTTTTGACAAGAAGAGTTAGCACAGGTAATATTAGTGGTAATTCGAATGACCATTTTAAAAGAAATAAAAAAACTGCGAAATATTTATATATTGGTGAGGTTCGACTGCCATTATTAGAGATGTTCAAAAAGAAAGACGTTAAATCATGTTATAATTTTTCTTTAAAGCCAAAATGGTATACACTCTATGATAAGAAAAGAGAAAAACAATCAAAAGGTGCTGGAATTGATCTACAGTTCCCAGTCGGAGAAATTCAATTAGGTTTCACTCTTTCTTGTAATCTGAAGAAGGTTACAACATTACAAGCATATATGAATTGGCAACAAAAATTGCTAGATAAGAAGAGATTAGCTGATCCAGATTTTGTTGGAAAATTTACACCCTCACCCTCACCTTCGCCCTCGCCCTCTTCGTTTACGTTTAACTTGGATTCTAAATATAATACTAAATCATTGAGCTATTCTGATGAATTGATCGAAGAGGATATTAATAACGTTGAGGAACATGATGAAGAAGATAATTTTGGAGAAGATAATTTTGATGAGGAAGACTTAGATGAAGAAGAAGAGGAAGAGGAAGAGGAAGAAGTTGATATTGAAGCTGGTATTCTAGATGCTGAGTTGCATAATGTCCTAGATGACGGGATTGACAGCATTCTAACTAAAGATTTGGTTTCTTCTTTGGGCAGCTATGAGGACTTAATTTCAGAGATCGTAGCAGCAGAAGACACAGAGTCAAATATGGATATTAAATCTATAGTGTCTGCATTAGATGAATATAATATTGTAAGCACTTATGGAGATGAAAAAAGAGAGTCAAATAAACTCTCCACAAGGGATCTTGATAACAAACTCAACAGTCTATTAGAAACGCATGAAAATATTTCACGATATGATAATTTAAGTGATCCTCAAAGAGGTTTTGAAGATTTCACTGAATCGGCTGTTGGTTCTGGTGAATATAGTGATGATGAGAAAAGTAATTACAACAATAGCAATGATAGCAGCAATGATAGCAGCAATAATAACAGCATATACACAGAAGTAGCAAGTGATGATGAGATAACATTTAAAGCAAAACCAAAAAATAAGCTTTTGAGCTTAAGGGTGAGAGCAAATTCTGAATCTTACAAGTCCAATGTTCAAAATAAATTTCAAAGAAGATTTCAAGTGACGAAAAAGCAGCACGCCTTAGGTGTAGTCTTCATTGAGTTTGATTGTATCAAGAATCTCCCAATACTTCGGCACAAAATATCTAGGCGTGGTTATGACATGGATCCTTTCATTATTTTCACATTTGGCAGAAGAGTTTTCAAAACCTCATGGAGAAAACATACATTAAACCCAATTTTCGGGGAGGCCACTGCATTTGAGGTTTTTCCATCAGAAAAACAGTTTGATTTCCATTTCAAAGTGATGGATCGGGACTCTATCTCATATCATGATGAAGTGGCAGAATATTCATTGACGTGGGCAACAATTATGGAAGAGATTCAAAAAGCAGAACATTCAAACCAGTGGACTCGATTTGAACTACCATTAAATCTACTTGTTAAAGGAAAAAATAAAGACAGTGAACTACAGCCTATTTTGTTTGCTAAGATTCGTTTTACGCCCTATGCGTGGTTGAAAAGAAGTTTTTGGGGACATGCAGTTAAAATGAGCTCAGATAAGCAAGAATTTGATATGATTGATCTCATTCTATTTCTTGATAAACTTGGCTATTTCACAATGGAGGATGCCTTACAGTTTTTCTGTAGATTCAATAAATCAGCATGGGCAGGTGATCAAATAACACAACGACAATTAATTGAGGGTTTGGAATCCTGGCGAAAAACTGCAGAGTTTAAAAATATATGGAGATGTCCTCGCTGTTTCAAAGCTAGGAAAAGAAGCAATAACTCAGTTAAATCGAAATTACTTCTCGAAAATGATCTTATTACACATTTCGCAATTTGTTCTTTTAGTCAGACATGTAAGATGCTAAAGCCTTCTTACGTTTCTTCGGCGTTTGCTTCAAAGCGTTGGTTCACTAGAGTTTTGATAAAGTTAACCTATGGGAAATATGCGTTGGGTTCAAACAATGCTAACATCTTAGTGCAGGACAGAGATACTGGTATTGTTATTGAGGAGAAAATTAGTGCACATGTTAAGCTTGGTATGAGAGTTATTTATAATGGTAAAGGTAAGGAATCTAAAAAATTCAAAGCGTTATTAAAGGTAATGTCCGTCAGGCAAGGTAAAAAATTTGATAGCCCTATGTCTGTTAAACACATCGAACCATTTATTCGATTTCATTCATTAGATATATCGGAATGTGAAGACACAAATTTCGAGACTTTTAATCAGTTTTTTTATAGAAAGCTAAAACCAGGAACTAGAGTTCCTGAGGGTAGTAGCTCCAAAATTCTAGTATCACCAGCAGATTCTAGATGTACTGTATTTTCAACAATCCAACGCTCGAAGGAAATATGGATTAAGGGTTCCAAGTTTAGCATTAACAGATTAACATGTGACTATAACACTGATTACTTTAATGACAAAACATGTAGTATTGCAATTTTTCGTTTAGCACCTCAAGATTACCACAGATTTCATTCTCCATGTAATGGGGTAATAGGCCAGCCTATTTTTGTGGATGGTGAATATTATACAGTTAACCCTATGGCTATTAGAAGTGAGTTAGATGTTTTCTGTGAAAACATCAGAGTTGTAATTCCAATTGTGTCACCTGAATTTGGGACATTCCTTTATATTCCAATAGGTGCTATGATGGTAGGCTCGATTATCTTAACATGTAAAGAAGGCGATATTGTCAAGCGAGGTCAAGAAATGGGATACTTCAAGTTTGGTGGATCGACTATAGTACTTGTTTTACCAACCGAATCAATTAAATTTGATTCTGACTTGGTTGGTAATTCCACAGAAATGATTGAAACATTAGTGAAAGTGGGGATGAGTATCGGGCATACTCCTGATATTAAAGAACTGAAAAGAAGACGGGTTTCAATCGGTAGTCCAGAGCAGCTCGAGAAGATCAAGCGAACTATCAGTATCAATAAGAAAAATGCTGAGGATGCAAATAACAAAAATTGGGATTATATAACACTTAATCAGTTGATGGAAGAAGATTTCAAAAGTTCAGATAGTCTGCCTTCAGGCAGCAATTTAGCATAATAATTTTTCTAGCATAAGGTTTGAACGAATATTTCGTTTTCGGGATTTATTCAGATCAAAATATATTTAAATTTGATAGGAGATTAATTTCTCTAATTTAGTATCTACAAGAAAGTGAATATATAACACTTAACTACTGCATAATTTCGTATTCTTCTTTGACCGGGCTCCTCTCCATTGGTGCTTCTCTGCCTTTAATATTAGCCATACTACCGTAACTACTATCGGCCCCAATAGATGCATGTAGCAATGTCCTTCTATTGGGGGAAATATCAATGCGATCAAGTATTCTATTGGATAGATATGGGATAATCGGTTGGCATAAGATTGCCAAAACACGGGAAACCTCTATACCTATAAATATAATCAGATCTTGCTGCATACCTGTCTTCTGCCATGGTTTAGCATTCTGTAATAACGAATTAGCCTCATTGATTATACTCCAGACATCTCTTTGAAAAGAGTTTATATCAAACGTTGTGATTTGTTTATCCATTTTTTCCCTTAATATTTTAATATCTGTTGTAATTTTAACCACAGAATCTCTCAGTTCCAAATTCTCTCCATGTACATCGTCCCATATTTTGATTATATCATAGTTATCTTCATAATTTTCATTAGAGAAAGTGTCAACTGCTCTTTCTATGTTAAACTTATGACCACAACATCTATTTACTAAATTACCCCATTTAGAGATAAATAAATCTCTTAGATTTTGAACCCTTTCTTCAACAAAATCGCCATCAGTTTCCAGTTGTGAATTTTCTAGAAGAAACCATCTGATAATATCAACTCCATATTTAGCAGAAACGTCAATAGGGTTTACCACATTTCCAACACTCTTAGACATTTTGAAACCATTCGAAATCCAATGGCTGTGAACAACAACCTGCTTTGGCAAAGGTATTTTTGCAGCAATTAGGATCGATGGCCAGTAAAGTGCATGAAAACGTATAATATCTTTGCCTATCACATGTGTTGTATTCTTCCAATATTGAGAATTTAAAGATTCTTCGATGGGTCCAAGAGCAGAAATATAGCTACATAGAGCGTCAAACCATACATATATTCTTTGGGTTGGATCATTAGGAACTTCAATACCCCATTTTAATCTTGAACTCGGTCTAGAAATAGATAAATCTTGCAACCCAATCTCCGGATTATTTAATTCTCTTATCAATTGTTCTCTTTTTGATGCAGGATATACAAACTCAGGCTGATCGGTAAATAGCTTAATTAGAGTATCTTTAAATTTTGAAAGCTTGAAGAAATAATTTTCCTCAGATTGATATATGACTTCATTATGGGATTCTGTATTCTTATATTTACCAGGACGATCAGGATCTTCGATAACTTTGGATTCTGGGTAAAAAGTTTCATCAGAGATAGAATACCAACCTTCATGTTTTCCCATGTATATATAGCCGTTTTCTAGACATTTGTTCCACAACTTTATCACATTTTTGACATGTTCTGGATTAGTAGTCCTTAAAAACTTGGTATAACTAATATTAAACAATTTATCTAACTTCAAGAACTCAGGGTAAAGTTTATCAACGAAATCCTTGGGGTCCTTAAAGCCATTCTTTTCACTAGCGAGTTGAATTTTTAGACCATGTTCATCAGTCCCTGTTGTGAGCAGAGAATCTTCACCTTTCAGTAACTTCCACTTATGATTAACATCACAAAGCAAACTTGAGTAAAGATGTCCCAAATGTGGTTTAGCGTTAGGATAAAATATTGGTGTTGTAATATGGGAACAATTCGATAATAATCTTTTTCCAAGTCTTAATCTTCTTGATAACATTATTTATCTATATGGTTTAATTATTTCTAATAATCAATGTAAAGGCTTTGAAATTATCTGTTCAGTTAAAATCCCTTTTCGGTATAATTATTTGAGATTCTCACTTCTATTTGAAGTTTATGACAAAAATTAGAACACTGGTAATAACATGTTATTTATTTATATCGTATATATATGCACACATACACATCTGCATGTAATTGATAGTGTAGCTTTTTGAAATGTCGTTGGGAGTAGTTGTGAATAATTCATGGATGCATTATGACTAAACAAAGATCGCCATTAGGGCAAATACGCTATAGAAAATTAATAATGGATAAGCGATTAAGGCTCTTGCATTATGTAACTGTAAAAGTGAGTTTAAGAAACCTGAAGATGACCAGGTTGACCAACCAACAAATAAAGCGCCAATAATATAACCAAAGTTATTATCTAAGGAATGGAATATACCGATAAGTGTTAAGAAACACAATGGTAAGAAACAATAGCCTAAGATAGATGCCGTTGTAAAAAATTGTAGTCTACTAACAGCTGTGGCCTGATCGTTGCACATTAGTTTTGATAAATTATGTAACGAAACTGTACCAAATAATGCGACACCATAAATATAACCGAAATGAACTTTACCTGCCATTAATAAGAATAAACCAAATAGTAAAAAGAAAATTATAGGACCTGCCAAATCTGAATCATTCAAGATTTCCTGTGATAAATTATTCTTGGCTGTCATTGGTATAAGTACTATTTTTGTCTTGGTTAAGATATGATCAAAATTAATACCAATCTCTTCCAACAGTGGCGCTTCATGTGCATAACCTTTGGTAGACAATGCATTAATTATACCAGAAGGCAATGGATCTGGTGCAACACCTAGACCACTATTGGAATTGCCTTGATTTGAATTCATATTTTGAAATGACATTGAGCCTTGTGGGAACGCGTATTGACTAGAGGGTTGATAAAATCCTGTATTATTCATACTGGTTCTTGGATCTTGACCTATATTTTCGTTATAAAAAGACATTCTTAAAAAATCAATATTTTCTAGTGTAATAGAATCTAACAAGAAGGGCTTGCAAATATAAACATACGTCAAACAAACAGTCTACCTGTTTAATTCAACTGCATATTTATTTGTTATTAAAATATCTTTTCGACAAAACAGACCCAAATTAACATCACTTCAAACGTGTGAAATTTTTTGTTTGAAACCTGAAGTTTCAAGTAGTCTGATCATGTACTACAGTATTGATGATTTGAAGAATTTTCTATTTAATGAATAAAGATATACGGGCACAGAAGTTTTTAATAAGTAATCTTATCAAGTCGCATTAATCTGCTCATCTTATTTTGAATATAACAAGAGAAAAAGGTACACATATATAAAAGCAAATAAATATGGGTATTATCGAAAAGATTCAGGCCATTGAGGAGGAAATGTCCAGAACCCAAAAGAATAAGGCCACTGAACATCATTTGGGTCGTTTAAAGGGTAAACTGGCACGTTATAGACAACAACTGTTAGTTGATGAGGCAGGTTCTAGTTCTGGCGGAGGTGTTGGTTTTGAAGTTGCAAAATCCGGTGATGCTCGTGCCGTCTTGATTGGTTATCCGTCTGTTGGTAAGTCTTCTTTATTGGGTAAGATTACTTCTACTAAATCCGAAATTGCTCATTACGCTTTCACCACTTTAACTTCGGTTCCAGGTGTTTTAAAATATGGTGGTGCAGAAATTCAGATTGTCGATTTGCCAGGTATTATCCATGGAGCTTCACAAGGTAAAGGTCGTGGTAGACAGGTTGTCTCAACAGCAAGAACTGCAGATTTAGTTATTATGGTTCTTGATGCAACTAAGAGTAAACATCAAAGAGAGTCTCTAGAAAAAGAACTTGAAGCTGTCGGTATTAGGTTAAACAAGGAAAGACCAAATATTCATTATACTAAAAAGGAAACAGGTGGTATTAAAGTAACGTTTACCTCACCACCTCAGAGTACTCTTACTGAGGAAGGTATCAAGATGATTTTAAAAGACTATCGTATACATAATGCAGATGTGCTTGTAAGAGATGATCAGTGTACAATTGATGATTTCATTGATGTTGTTAATGACCACTGTAATTATATCAATTGTTTATATGTCTACAATAAGATTGATGCCGTTTCTTTGGAGGAAGTGGACAGATTAGCCCGTGAGGACAATACTGTTGTTATGTCATGTGAATTAGATTTGGGTATACAAGATGTTGTTGAAGAAATTTGGTATCAATTAAATTTATCTCGTGTATACACAAAGAAGCGTGGTTCCAAACCAGTATTTGATGATCCTTTGGTTGTAAGAAACAACTCTACTGTTGGGGATTTGTGTCATAGCATTCATAGAGACTTCAAAGATAAATTTAAATATGCATTAATCTGGGGTTCTTCTGCAAAACACTCCCCACAAAAATGTGGGTTAACCCATAAGGTCAACGATGAAGATGTAATCACATTGTTTACGAAATAGTTGTGTATATATTTATCTATATGGATATATGTCTCAATATCATAGCATAACGTTAGTGCAGAAGGAACTGTTAAATTATGAAGTGTCAAAGAATGAATTGTCACCTTACATTACATATTACCTTACAAATTAATAAATCACAGATATAATCCGATATAGTGTAACGGCTATCACATCACGCTTTCACCGTGGAGACCGGGGTTCGACTCCCCGTATCGGAGTATTCTTTTTTTTTATTTAATTTTTGAAATATATACAACTAGACGATTTAAAGCCCATATACGTTCTGTAAATTCAGTATTATATTTTTATTATTAAAGTATACAATTATCTATATTTCGTTGAATGGATTATATATATATATATATATGAATTTTTATTTATTACGTTACATTAGATTTTTATTAAGATTATAATAACATA
>PPOM03000381.1:635766-664667 GCA_003708925.3 Kazachstania martiniae
AGCGGAAGCAGTGGCTGCTCTGGAAGAGGAAGAGCCAGAAGCAGATTCTGAAGCAGATTCTGAAGCAGAGGCAGAGGCAGAAGCAGAAGCAGATTCGGAGGCAGAAGCAGATTCAGATTCGGAAGCAGAAGCAGAAGCAGAAGCAGATTCAGAGGCAGAGGCAGAGGCAGAGGCAGAAGCAGATTCAGATTCAGAAGCAGAAGCAGAAGCAGAGCCAGAAGCAGAAGCAGAGCCAGAGGCGGATTCGGAAGCAGAAGCAGAGCCAGAAGCAGAAGGAGCACCGGAGGCATCAGCAGCCTTAACTAAAGAAGAAATTTCAGGTTCTAATCTAGAAGAGTACCATGGTAATTTAGTTAATAAAGAAGAAACACCTGCAAAATCAACTTCTGAGTATAATGAGGAAACATCACTGTTACCTTGGGCTAAAGCCATACCAATATCCATAACACCATTTGGTAAGTTAGTTAAAGAAATACCAGAGTTTGGATCCTTTGATATGTCCATGTAATCATTTAAATGACTACCAACATCATTTAAAATAGCATTTAATTCAGCAACTTGAACAGGAGATTGAGCAGAAGCGATAGCAGCAGAGACAGCTACTAATAAAACAGATTCAGAAATCATAGTTTGTTTGTTTTTTATATATGTATGGTTACTGGATAATTAAAATATTAAAATTAAATAAATATGGGGTTGAAAGAAAAATCTCATAAGAATTACAATTGGAACTCACCATTTATATATTAAAATTATAAACTAAAATAAACAACAATAATGCAACACTACAATTTTATGCCAGCCAGACCCTCATCCAAATAATAAAAAAACGCGTCTCACTGCTCCACCAATTCACCAAATTTTCTCATATCTGCATGAAATTAAAAATAACTAACATAAAAACTATAAACAAAACAACCCATTTTAAAAATAAATAAACTCATTACATCTCTATTGAACTATAGTGGCTTATATGAACAAAATAGCTTACATAAAAACTTTAAGATTTAATTGAGCCATAAATTACCAAAAAAGATACTTAACAACGCGCTCACAAGTATGTCTCTTTCTTCATCTCGAGCACTCTCCTACTGCTGTATCTGAAAGAAAGATCCTCATCCCTCTCTTCATCGTGGCTTTTCTCTCCTTATATATTTCTTACAACCCCGAGCACAGAAAGATACGCACAAATAGAATCTAAAAAAAACACGAAAATCTACACTTCATACCATTTTGTTACTATTAATTGATTATTATAGAACTTTGTTGTATAATCCAATTGAGTCGGCATGAAGGTCGGTATGATACCGGGTATACACAAGAGAAGTGTATAATTTAATGTAAGTTACAGATAGATGCCACGGATATAAACTGTTTTCAGACATCTGAAGAGAAAGTCATTGGTTCTTTCTGAAAGAAAGAATAAAATATTAATTTGTGGATTTAGATTTTCTATCCTTCTCTTCTTTGTTAAACAATGAAGAGGTGGATATAATCTTCTGCAGAGTCGTTCTATATGATCGTATTTTTTTTACTGAATTGTATACTGAGTGGTTTATCGAATAAAAGCTCATTATTTAAAGCTAATTTCGCAATATTGGCGTCATCGATTGATTTAAAAAGAATAAATGCTTGACCGCGTTCTTTCTTAAAATTGATTGTTATTTTGATAACTTCGCCGTACATCGAAAATAAGAGAAATAAATTAGTTCTTAATTTTTTTGTATTGATTTTTGTGTTCAGGTTATTAATGTAAAGGGTATTACTGGGTTCAGGTACAGATTTTATTTTTGTCGGCGTGGCAATAGTAATAGTTTTGTCGGTACCCCTAGTAGTGCTAGTATTAGCATTAGTGGTTGAAGCTGTCTTTTGTTTCTTTGTAGCCGGTTCCATTCTTTGGTTGTAGTGTTGGATTGGTATATGTGCTCTTATTCAATCCTATAAGCTTATATATTATCCAAATAGGGTCTGGTCTGTTGATGAAAATTTTAATTTTTTTTCTAAATAGTTTTTTTTAGTTTGAAGGTAGTGTTACCCTGTATGTGCATATCTAAGTAAAGTAGTATAAATTGAGTAGTATATACTTAAAAATCGTCTATGACTTTAACACCTTGCTTATCAACGACTTTTACTATTACACCCTTGAAATCAACAGGCATTCTCTTATCCAATTCTTCAATACATAATTTTAATAGTTTTAAGCCTTCTTCCATTGTCATATCAGGTCTATAATGATGGTCTAATAATGAAAAAGTATAGAACCCTGAATAACCATGTGCTGCATATGGTAATTCTACTTTGGTACCTAAATAATCAATTTGATATAATTCTGGTTTATTTGATTTAGTATCATACCCACCAATTAATACGTTAACTTGATATGGTTTTCTTGTTCTCAAAGATTTAGCTAGCTCATTTCTGACAAAACTTGACACTGCTTGAGGTGATAATTCATAATTCTCCCTGATGGAGTACAATTGCATATTGGCTTGAATATATTCCGCAAATTGAACGGTATCACCCGCTTCACCAGTGTAACTCATTAATGTATGTGGAGATAATAGTCTAGTCTTATCATCGCTATCCTTTAATATTGATATACCTCTTGTAACAGCTTTCGAACTGGCTAATATGACAGAGTCCTGTACTCTAATACCCAATATAATATCCATAATATGCTCCTCTTTTCAATTTATCTGGCTACTAGTTAATTTAATTAAGCAACTACCGGTATACTTAAATTCCAAGTCTTAAATATCCATTTTATATTTTCTTAATTTTATTTTTTGCCACCGAAATTTTCCTTGAAATACATAAACGGAAGGCTATATCAATGTACATACCAACTACAAAATAATTTCACCAAGGGTATTGTTACGTGTAGGCTCTGGCGGTAGACTTATTATTATCGTATATACAGGTTATACTAAAACGAGTTCTATGTTCTTCTTGCGAAAGAAACAGCCATAATTATGCCATGAGACGAGACCAAGTAATCCTTTGCAGATTCTTAAAAAAAAAGAGAGCAATTTATATAGCATTGGGAATAAAGAAATGAACTCTCAATCTTGAGAATCATGTGTGGGAATCTTTCATATACTTTACCTCTTAGTACAGGTTACAATGAAAGGTGTCAATTCTATTAAGTTGTGGTTGTGGTTTGCATAAACGGATATATGTATATAGATAGATAGATAGATATCAATTGGTTACAACAAAACTGTTAAATGATCAAATTCAGTCTCTGTCATTCTCTGCCAATTTTGGTTCTCCACTAGTACCATTTCATAATGATTATTGTTCGTGATGGATTTGTAGATAAACGCGTAAAATGAAAATAATGTAAAATTATATCAGATAGTATGAAAAGATTAGTAGCAATAATATATTAAGTTGAACTCATTATAGAACAATTAAACAGAAAATTGGAATAGAATGACTACAGAAACGAAAAAATATGGACCAAGTTCTTCCGATATGGAGTACTACTACAGGAAATTGTATCCCTTCGAAAGTGTCTTTAACTGGCTAAATCACAGTACAATACCAACCAATGATATTACAAATAGAGAGTTTGCAATGGCTTTTAGATCAGGTGCATATAAAAGATACAACTCGTTCAATTCCGTTGCAGAATTCAAATCAGCAATAGAGAGAGGGAATCCTGATAGGTTTGAAATTGGTGCAGTGTATAATAAGCCACCGAAGGATCGTGACTCTCTTTTAAAGAGTGAAATGAAACCTCTGGAGAAAGAATTGGTTTTCGATATTGATATGGACGATTATGATGCTTTTAGAACTTGCTGTTCCGGTGCAAAGGTGTGCAATAAATGTTGGAAATTTATCTCTTTAGCAATGAAGGTAATTAATATTACCTTAGAGCAAGATTTCGGATTTAAAGATTATATATGGGTGTTCTCTGGTAGACGTGGTGCCCATTGTTGGATCAGTGATAAACGTGCGAGGATATTAAATGATTTACAAAGACGAAATATTTTGGATTACGTGAACGTTATTAGAGATAGAAATTTTGACAAAAGATTGGCTTTGTTGAGACCTTACCATCCGCATTTAAGCCGTTCTTTAGAAATGCTTAAGCCCTATTTTGTCGAAATTATTTTGGAAGAACAAGACCCATGGGAAAATGACCAAAAAGCTATTCAAACTTTATTGTCAGGCTTGCATGATAAACAACTAATTGAAGCACTGAAAAAGTACTGGATAGATCACCCAAATAGATCTAGTAAAGAGAAGTGGAGTGATATTGATAAAATTGCTGCTGATTTAAAGTTAACAAAAAGAAACGAGTTTGTTATAAAGTTACGCGAATGTAAAGAAGACTTGGTTATGTCTACCCTTTATCCAAAGGTAGATGTAGAAGTCACAAAGCAAACTATTCATTTATTAAAAGCTCCATTCTGTATTCATCCTGCTACTGGTAATGTGTGTGTTCCTATGGATTTTAATTTTAGCCCGGATGATGCACCTAAATTAATTGACCTACAAAATGAAATGGAGAATAATAATGAACAGCTTTCAAAGACTTCTTTAGAGCCATTCTTAGACTATTTCAATAAATATGTTAATCAGGTTATGGATCATAACATAAATGATAATTCACAAGAAAAGAAAAGAAAGCATGAGGTTCTATAAAAACTTTTATTAAATAAAAATGGAAGGAATACTACCATTATAGTCATGTGTATCCACCTTACATAAACTAAATTGTCATATTAACTTATAACACAATCTGATGAGGAAGATTCTCTTGATTTTTTGTCCTCATTCAACTCTACTGTGATATACTGCTTACCAGGGTCGTGATGCCATTTCAAAATCTGGTATTCACTGTCATATGTAAATGTTCCAGATGATGCCTTGATTGTAACATCGCTCAGTGGGAAATGATGCTGAGGTAAAAAGATAAAAGTGCTTTTATTGGTACTCACACTTGAATCTGCTTTACCATGAATCTCTAAGAGATATGTTTTTGCTTCTAAATTAAACTCAGCAAAAACAAATGTTCCGTGTATCTTAATTGGGAATGGTCTCAATAATGCATCAAGGGCACGAAACCCCTCTAAATCTATCATTTCAAATTTTGTACTTGGAGGTGTTAGCAAGTTTTTGGTTGATCCTGTTTTAATAAATTCAGATTTTGTAGAAGACCCAGAGGAAGTTGGCCTTGGAGTTGACCTAGCACTTTCACTGGCCTGGCGCTCTTTATCTTCTGCAGACCAGATTGAAAAATCTTCATTATTCCAGGCATCTCCCCACTGATGTGAATTGCGATAACAATAACACCACAAACTAAAAGAAATGTTATTACCTTCAAGTGCGTATGCAAGTGCATCCATTGCTTTTGTCTGAGAGCTATAATCTCCTTTTGTGTAAGCTTTTTTGTTATCCATATCAAAAGGCATACCAATTTCAGTAAAAAAAACAGGAATATTTTGACCTAATATACTTTTGGCATCATTTTTCATTTGATTTAGTTGGTCTCTAATTGATTTACGAATACTGTTCTCGCCAAATACAATACTAAAAGCTGGGTTCCTATATTTATCTTTGATGATACCATAGGTATCAACATTGAATTTCTTATTCCATGTTTTAAACATTAAGGACATACCATCATAGAAATGGCATGCACAAATGGTATTTTCATCCAAAAAATTAGTATCCCGTAAATTTGGTGGTTCCTTGAATACAGGAGGCTGTAAAAAGATAAATCCTTTGCTATCTATCTTTCTAAACTTCGTATAAAGCTTCTTATAGTAATCAACAAAATAATTGTTAATAAAATATTTGTCGTCAATGGATTTACCAGATTCAGATTTTGCAAAATATTCGGGTTTCAAAAGCCTATTTCCATTGTCACCTCTTTCCCAAACATTATGTAATCTCCATATACATTCGGAAGCTTTCCAATCCGGATGTCTAACCCAACCATACTTACTATCCACTTCATCCCTTTCTTCTTGAGTAAGCCAAGCATTCTCACCTTCTGGTTTAACCTTTTTGCTTTTTGATTTTGCAGGGCCAAAAATAGATAGTTCATATTGGTCAACAGTTACTTTAATACCTTCCCCTAATAAAAAACTTTGGAATGGCGTCGGAGTCGTCCCTAAGCGTAATTTCCTTTTCTTGTCTATTTCATTCAGATCCTTCTCACCTATATAACCATTGCTTGGCTCATTTATACTTTCCAGCCCAATGACACAATTATCAGTAAATAATTCAGGTGCCTTTTCTTGAATTCTCGAATAGAATGCCATAATTGCATCAATAAATTTACCTTGCAAATAATCCTGGATGTTTAAATTATTAATCATACATTTAGGAGCAAAGGTTTTACCACCAAAAAATAGGGTAAACATTGTCTGGCAAGCCAATCTGTGATAATTTGTTGGCCATAACATTTTAGGATACGGCTCGTCCTCTATCTCATTTCCTGTCTCTGGGTTGATATAATGATTATGTAGAATGGCTGCCTCTGTATTTTTAAAACGCTTTGGTTGAAATCCGGCACATAGCAACGTCCATATTGGTGCACCTGAACCTCCAGTGAACCTTGACCATACATCTTGATGTGGATCTAGATAAACATACATTCCACCAACGCTGTTGATTTTTTTCAGTACTTCAATCACATAATCCATGTATTTGAAATCATAAATATCAGGGCCCTCGTGAGCAATAGATTCCCAAGTAAATGGAAGTCTAATTGAGTTAAATCCTAAAGATTTCAACCTATTGATATGAATTTCAACCTCCTCTAAAGGGAGTGGATGGTTGATAAAACTCACGGAATCAGCTCCATCAAAAAAATCGTCATTAATTGCACCATGATGGGAAGTTTGAAAAGGTGTTGCAGGTAATTTGACACTTGGATCTAAATTAACACCACGGAGGATCACTGCATTGCCATCAACATCAGTAAACTCACCCTTAGCAGAAATATATAACTTTTCAGGCATATTTCTTTTCTTACCTAAGCCAAATTCAAATCTGAGCTGTTTTCCTCTATTCTAGGTCAAAAGGCAGTTTTATCACTTGAATTGTGATGATTAGGACCTTGGTAGATACAATGTTTATAGAGTTTATTGACTAGTCACCTGCTAAAAATAATGTCCAACTCTCAATAAAAGAGAAAAACGCTATTGATTATCCTTAATAAAAATAACAGAACGATGAAAAAAAGAATACTCCGATACGGGGAGTCGAACCCCGGTCTCCACGGTGAAAGCGTGATGTGATAGCCGTTACACTATATCGGATTATATTACTTGAGTGAATAGTGAGTTTCTGAACTATCTATTCATATAGGCCTTGGGTGCCAATATAAAATACCATTACAGCTTACTTTGGCGAGAGTGGTTCTTATTGTTGTAATAATATCTTGCTCTTTCATAAGTAGAGGTTAAACAAGATTAACATAACAAAAGGTGTTGATCCACGTAACAGTTAAACAAGATTGTTATAACATAAGTTGAAGTTATACGAACTGTACTAAGATATATTAGTAAAAACAGAGAAAAAGTAATTAAATGATAAAATACTGACACTTATCAGTCAGAAGAAGTGAGAATAAAAAGAAACACAGCTATTAGCATCGAGATACGAGGAATGTTAACATATATAAAGTCATGACTATATGATCACAAGGAACTAGAATAGTTGATTATGTGTATATTTATTGTTGATAATTAGTAAGTTAGTAGTTAGTATTAATTAAGAGTATAAGCAGTATCTTCTTAAACTATATAAGAGAGGTATTAAAACACACGCTGATTGATTATATAAAATATAACAATTAAGTAAGAAATTAAGGCATTAGTTTAATAAGAATGTAACAACTCATTCCCTTTATATATTAATGCCGACCAAGTTCAATTAATAGATCTTTAGTCTAGAATCCTTCATTACTAATAATAACTGAGGAATTTATTTCTAATAATGATTTACATCCTACAAATCCTTATTAGTGATTTTCCATGATGGATATAGTTATTTACACAATGCAGAAAATATCATAATTTTTTTTCAAATGTAGAATATCATAACTTACACTATTGAAGATATGTTATTAATTAACACAGTCAATCTATTCCAACAGATTTTCTTCTGTATATGATGTTACAGGTGATGAAATTTTTAATTGCATTGAGAAAATGATATGCTATATGCTCTCCGATAAAATAGATAATAAAATAACAGCTTGGAAAATTACGGGGCAAAATTAGAATATATCAGAATATCCATTGATTCATGTCACTACCGCTCATAATTTCCCACATCTTGTAATACTGGATAATCTTAACCATATTCGAATGTATCTTGAATTTAAGTAAATAACTTGTAATTTTGGATCAATATATATATAAACTTACTAGGTTTTGGATTCTATTCTATCAATAAGGTCATGTAAAAATTCTAATAACTACCATATTGAACGTGTGTTAGAGTTGTCTTAGTATGATCATTATTTCTATTAATATTGAGGTGTACGTTAACTTACTATGAGGGTATAGGGAGTGATTGTTTTATTCGCAATTATCCATCCATTCACTAAATAAATTCAGGTATTGGAATTTAGTATCTACATATATGCCTAGATTTTGAATTTATGCTTTCATTAGTAATTACTTAAAATCAACTATGGGCCATAGGATCTGCTAAGTCATCATCAAAGCCTTTTGTGATTGATAGTTGTTCATCTTCCTTCTTGTTTCTTACTAGAGGATGCGGCTCAACTAATTTGTCTTTAGCAAGTTCATTCTCTACTGCATTTCTGTACTCAATATTATCATTTCTTGGTTCATAGAATGTATGATCGACCTGAATTGTCTTGCCTGCAATGGCTACACCATTCAGATTATCTACAGCCAGGATTGTTGACCTTTGATCTTCATATTTTAAATATGCAAATCCTCTAGATTCACCTGAAAATCTATCCCGGACTAAATATATATCCACTGGTATGCCATATTGAGAAAATATAGTTAAAATATCAGCCTCTGTTAAGTCTCTGTTAAGTCCACCGATGTAAACGTATGCTCTATCTTTGTATTCATTATGCCATGATAGTTCTGGCTTCAAAATACCACTCTCCAATTCTCTTTCACTAATTTTATTTATGTTCTTGGCTTGGGACATTACTTAACTTGTTTGTATCTTAGTTTAATCCACCTTTTATTTCATGTCATCGTTTTGAAAGGAAATTACTGTTTTTTTTCTCAAATACGCTTAATCGACAAATATCATCCGAAAGATAACTAAATATTCTACTTTTATGATTGCTTCTAATTCATAATAGAAATCATAATAAAGCATTATTATATACTTTTATCTAATATATAATGCAAATTGTTTAAATTCATTTTTCTAATCGTCCTATGTCTTCCATAGATTCTTCACTATGTTCATATTCTTCACTCTCAATCAAGTAGGTCTCTTGCATTCTCATCTCAGCTTCATCCTCCATGTTTTGCTCCAAGACTATAGCCATGTCATCTTGATCTCTAGCTAGCACACTGTCCTCCAAAGAAGACATAGACTCTGAAGTACTAACATCTCCTTTCAATGATTGTTGATCAGTTGATTTACTTCTTTCATCCGATTCGGGCGTAGAATTGCGACTATCAGTTTGGATATCTTTTAATTCGTTATTTTCTGTAATTAGCAGCTGATCTTCCATTTGTTTTACGCCAACCTCTTCTGTTTTTAAATCCCGTTGACTGAAATTAATAGACCATGTATCAAATACTTCCATAGTGTGCTTTTTGCTGTTATCGGCAACCTTCATTATATTGTTCATTTTGCTTGGCAATTTTCTGCCGCGAGGGCCCTTGGCTCTTTTTTGGCGTACATCTGCTAAGGAGGCACCTCTTGGCGATGGGTTATCACCAGTAGCCTCAGGTTTCATAACAGAAGGATCAGAAAGTTTTTTGTTTAGTCGTTCAGGTAATCCACCCAGTGGGGACATACCAGGTAAAGCAAATAAACCATTTAAGTTATTGACAAAATTTGTCTTCTTTTCACTTTCTTCTCTTGGGCTTGTACCCTCGTCTGAAACCTCATTTCTCCTCATGGCTAATTCATTTTCTTGCTGTTTTTGCAGCATTTCATGAAATGCAGCAATTCGAGATGATGGTTTCTTTGGTACGGGTGGGGGAGCTTTTTTCTTTGGTCTACATGGAATATTTGGAATTTCATTTTTCTCTTTCATGTTTTCACTATCTTCAACTTTATCCTTACCTTCACTATTTTCATTGTCTTCTGGACCCGTCATACTCTTAATATCATCATTGGAAATAATGGACTCATACTCTGGTTTGGTTAAATCCTTTCCTATTTCACTTTCTCCTAATAAACTGTTACTTCCCTCTTTTGATGGAAGCTCACTATTCATACTAGTTTCATGTGACTGTCTATCTATCGGAGTATTACTATCTTTTTCCATGTTATCTTCTTCAGCATATTCTTCCTCTTCTTTCCTTTCTGAATTGATAACAGGTGTAGGGTTTTCAAAGCTCTCTGAAGCTTTACTTACATTCACGGCAATATCAGTTATTGAATTCACGATATCAGAATCTAAGGAATGGTCTTGCTCTGTGTTATCAGTAAAAATGCTATTGGAAAGGGTACTACTACTTTTGCGAACATTTGGTCGCTGTGGAATTTCTGGTATTGGAGAGCTTACTTTTTGTATTGTCTCTTCAAAGTCGGGAGCGGTCACATCAGGTGTTGAAGTTTCAGATTTAAACTTACTATTTGTAGCTTCATTTAATAATGAACCTTTTGAATGAAGATTGGATCTGCATTCAACATCATTCTCTTCGGTTGAACCTTGTAATATATTCGATTCGATAAAATTCGACGAATTCTCGGTTACGCATGATGGGTGTAAAGGTACTGAAGGAAGATGTTCAGTGGAAGATGGGTCGTTTCTCTCCCTTGGCTTTGATGGTCTGTGCGGTATATTTGGCAGAACAGCTGCTACTTCTCCATCCAACTCAACCTTCTTTGGTCTTTGTGGAATAGGAGGCATATCTGGGCTATCAATTATATTCCTTTCCTCGATTTCTTTTGCTTCCTTCTCCCGAATTTTGGGATCTGCCGATTTATTGCCAGTCTCTAATGTGGTGCTACGGTTAGGCCTTGAAGTTGGAAAAGGTGGAGGATCTTGTTCATCCATACCAACAGCTTCAACATTTCTATCCATATCATCTATAATATGCGGGGTTACTTCATTGGAATTATCGATTTTACTGGTAGATAGTGGTTCCTTCACCAAGTTTTGTTGCCCATCTTTAGCTTTTGGTCCAACAAGATGCTTGTTTAATAATTCTTCCATTTCATGTAATTCTTTATTGGTTTCTTTAACTAATTTGTCAATTTCATTGTTATGTGGTTCTTTCTGTGGTCGCTTTAAAGGTATTCTTGGACCATTTTGGTCCCCTTCTTCGTCTTCAAAAGACCCAGTACTTTTCGATTTTAATATGGGTCTATTTGGCGGAATAATTGGTAATGGTAAATCTGCCACAGCGCTATTATTTTCATTCATTTCGTTCTCTGGATGTGTTTTAGATATCCTTATTAGCACTACTGTCTTTACTAGCTATGATATGATTCTAAAACAAGCATTTCTGTTTTTTATAGAATCTATCTTTATTTCTTCCCTTTTCCATGTGACACGAAAAAACAATCGTCTCTAGTATCAACTTGAATTTAAAGATTTTTGATGTGCAGCATCGATATAACAACAAAATCCAAAACGTAATTGCAGAAAGATATTATATTTTCGATAATTGTGATAAATTACATTAACGTCCTACAATATTGAAAAAGTTGAACGTTATAGCTTTGGTACATATACTGCTATCAGAACACGTCGTTGTACATGATATTTATATTGTTTATTATTGTAATTATAATTGGAACCTCATCGAGTAAATAAAATCGTGATTAGACCTAAAGGACAATAAGTAACTCGTGTTATTATTTGTAATACAATATTATGGCAGCTGATGATAATGAAATCAGCGATTTTGATGATGATGAATTAGACTGTTTATACCAAAAAAATATTAATAAAACAGTGCAGGAAACTGTGATACGAAGGTCGATTCCTGTTCAGAGAGATCTACAAAATAATGTGCTGCCTGGTCAGCAAACATTTTATGAAGAGGTGCAGCGAGAAGTTACATTTGGACCAACTCATCATAAACTCAATGAAAGAGAGCTTCCTGTTTATATTTATCCAACAAATTTTGAAGTCAGAGATTATCAATTTGATATTGTCAAAAAAGCACTCTTTTCTAATATACTTTGTGCAATTCCCACAGGTATGGGTAAAACATTCATTGCGAGTACAATTATGCTGAATTTTTATCGATGGAGTATGACAGGGAAAATTATTTTCGTTGCACCGACAAGACCATTAGTGGCTCAGCAAATTAAGGCATTTCTTGGTGTTACAGGTATTCCTAGCACAGAGACTGCAATTCTTTTAGATAAATCAAGGAAGAATAGAGAACAGATTTGGCAGGATAAAAGAGTCTTCTTTGCTACTCCTCAGGTTGTGGAAAATGACTTGAAGAGAGGTGTTTTAAATCCAAAGGATATTGTCTGTCTAATCATTGATGAAGCTCATAGAGGTACAGGATCATACGCATATGCTAATGTTGTAAAATTCATTGACAGATTTAACTCCTCGTATCGAATATTGGCATTGACTGCTACACCTGGTGCTAACTTGGAAAATGTACAGGAGGTGGTTAATAATTTGGATATCTCAAAAATTGAAATTCGAACTGAAGAGAGTATGGATATTGTTAAGTATATGAAGAGGAGAAATAAAGAAAAAATACAAGTACCTTTAACAGCAGAAATTGAAGATCTTATTGAACAGCTAGGTATTGCGATCACCCCTGTTCTGCAACAAGCTGTGGAATTAGGCATATATGATGAATGTCAGCCCACTCAAATAAACGCGTTTGTTGCTATGCAAAAGAGTCAAAAGCTGATTGCAAATCCGTCTATACCTGAAGGTATTAAGTGGAGAAATTTTTTTATTCTTCAACTTTTAAACCATTTTGGGCAAATGCTAAAAAGAATAAAAATATATGGCATACGAACGTTTTACAGTTATTTTACAAATAAGTATAAAGAATTCACAACAAAATATAACCTTGGAAAGTCTACCAACAAGATAGCGGCAGGATTCTACTATAACAATATGTTAAAGAATGTAATGAAACAATGTGACAAATATTTAGCTAATCCGCAATTTCTAGGCCATGAAAAGCTACAGTATGTAAGAGACAACCTAGAGACGTACCTTTTGGTAGGTGAATCCGATTCAAGAGTTATTATTTTTACAGAATTAAGAGAAAGTGCTCTAGAAATTGTGAAATGCATTGATGGTATGAATAATAGAAATATAAGGCCACATATTTTTATTGGTCAGGCTCGTGGTAAAGAAAGTTTTGATGAGGTGAAGTTTAACAAAAAGCATGGTCCTAAAGGTAGAAAGAAAGCTGATCGAATGAAGCGACAGGCAGAGTTTGAACAATTAGAATCTGAAAAGGAAAAAAAGAACCAACAGAAGAAACTAGAACGTTTGGCAAGTAGAACAGGAAGTTCTGAAGAAGCACAAATCAATGGAATGACTCAAAAGCAGCAAAAAGAAATTATCAGCCAATTTAAGAAAGGCGAATACAATGTTTTAGTTTGTACATCTATCGGAGAAGAAGGTCTGGATATTGGTGAAGTTGATCTAATTATCTGCTATGATACAACAAGTTCGCCTATCAAGAATATCCAAAGAATGGGTAGAACTGGTAGAAAAAGGGATGGTAATATTATTTTGTTATTCAGCGGTAACGAATCATATAAGTTTGACCAAGCAATGGAAGATTATTCTAATTTACAGAAGCTCATTGCGCAAAATTATATCTTATATCAGAAATCAGATAGAATAATACCAATTAGCATCACGCCACAGTGTGAAAAAAAATTCATCTCTATTAATGAAGATGATCGTGAGGTTGATAAAATGGAGGATACTGAAGAGGTTATCAGATATGCTACACAGGTCATGCTAGGTAAGAAGCCAAAGGCACAGAAAAGTAGAAGTTCAAAGAATGCATTGTCAAAGCCAAATAACAAACCAAACGAACCAAAGAACTCTATAAAAAGATTCTTCATGCCTCAAGGTGTAGAGTCATCCATTGTGTCTGCACGTACTTTAGTGAAAAAGAGTCAAGTAGATAATAGGGAGAATGACAGAAGTTCTAATTCTAGGTCATTTTCTGTACTGGATAAAATTGAGGGAAATTTTGTGTCATCAGACTCTGAGAGTGAATTCGTTGACGAGCCTACTATAAAACCTGAATATGGACCAATGGTGTATGACACCTCGAATCAGCTGATACCTGCAGTTGAAGTAACAAAACCTAATATTATAAAACAAGAATATCATGAAACAAAAATTCCGGTAAATGAATCGAGAACTAGTAATATATTGACAGATTTAGATGATTTAAAAAGTATTCCTGAGCTGGGTAAGATGACAGGTAAGCACAATTGTACTCATGGGAAGAAACCAATAAATAACGTTTGCCTGAATAAGTTGTCCACTCAAAATATCATAAACAAAGCATACCTTTCCAAGCATGAGAGAGACTTCTTCGATAAAAATTACAACCCTGAATCAAATGTTTCACTTAGTATATCACCTTTATTTTCACGTAAGACAAATCATCGTAAAGTTAGCCATTCCAACCTTAATGGGAGAATATTGGAACTTTTTGAAAATTTAAATACCAATAATAAAAGACAAATTATTAGCATGAATCGTACTAAATGCATTGCAAATTCTTTCAAGTCGCGTATTATGGATAAACATACACCTTCTTACGGAGATCCTAAAAGTAATGTCACGTACGCAGAAAGAATAGGGAAAGATACTACAATCCTAAACTCAACGCAGGAAACCACAGAGGAAGCACTAGATTTGACAAATGAAGAAGTTCTAGATGAGCTTTTAGGCTCGGATTCGGATTTTTAAGATTTATCTGGTACCAATATAGCATACATATATCAATTATATATCTAACACCAAATATACAGCATATTAACAACTTTCGTAAAATATGATATATATATCTTAATATCTGTTGTGAAATTATATAAATAGTGAGAAAATTTTAAAATTAGTTTGTCTTTCGAAGGTTTTATTACTACTCTGTATCTTATTTAAAAAGACCATCCTTATGCACGGGAAATACGCATATCAGTGAGGATTCGTCCGAGATTGTGTTTTTGCTGGTTGAAATTTAATTTAAACCAGACCTCCTCCACATGGTTATCAGTTAGATATTCGCTTTTGAATATCTCCAGACTATGATGGGAATTTTTGGAATATCTTTATTATTATTGTTCATTAGTCAGGCTGTGATTGTATGCGTTGTAGATAGCCACACGTTTGACTGATTGTAACTTTCCTTTCAATTCTTCTTCTGTGAGTACACAGGGCTAGTATTGAATATGATTGAAGAACAAGCAATATATTGTAGAACGCAGATGAATATCATTGGATTTGTATTCTGAAATATTCGAAAAGACATAAGAGCGTATGAGATAATAGGTCATCCTATGATGGAAGTAGCATTCATGTAAGTAACATTAAATAATTATATAGTACTTGACAAATGTTCTGTAAATTGTCATTCGTTTTATGAATAGTTATGTGATCAATATGATATACATAATTCTTTCTTGTATAAATTGGAAAATAGGCTAAATTCTGATACCTAGGAACCTGAGTTACACAAAAAATATAATGTCAAAAATAGAAAGTAAGCACTCACGCCGGGGGTCGAACCCGGAATCTTCTGATTAGAAGTCAGACGCGTTGCCATTACGCCACGCGAGCTTAATTTCTGTGCTTTATAATTTCTTGGTTATTACTTAATGTTATTTGTTTAGAAGGATCTTACAATCAGGAAGTATTGAAGAGAGTGATTCTTATTATTGTAGTTTATTTCTGAACTCCTAGATATAAACGTTAGTTGTACAAAAGGGTTCCTGTTGATAATTAGTAAGTTAGTAGTTAGTATTTGTTGAACTTTAATGGTTTAGTTGTTGAACTTTTAATGGTTTAGTATTAGATGTTTCAAAGCTCATATTTATTATTAAGTATTTACTTAAGTTGTCAGGATCTGGAACTCTTTCCTTCTTATATAATAAATATACAAATCATCAACTATTCTAGTTCTTTGTGATCATATAATCATGACTTTATATATGATGACATTCCTCGTATCTCGATGCTAATAGCTGTGTTTCTTTTTATTCTCACTTCTTCTGACTGATAAGTGTCAGTATTTTATCATTTAATTACTTTTTCTCTGTTTTTACTAATATATCTTAGTACAGTTTGTATGGGTTTATCTTATGTTATGTTAATCTTGTTTAACTGTTATTTATGAAATAGTAAGATATTATTCATTATGACATGAATAAATAGCTATATCCCATATGGGGATCACTAATAAGGATTTGCATGATGTAGATCCTTTTAGAACCAGCATACTACAATACCTTATATGGGGAATAGGTATGAATAACAAAATAAACGAGAAAAAAAGTGGTGGCTTCTTCTTATTATTTATGGCCACCTCAGAAGAATAATTGCCCATGTAGAAAAAATTAACGAAATTTTGGTTTATATAATCGCAAATAATTAAGAATAGTAAAATATTAGTAGCAATCCCTTGACTTTATAATATAGTAGCGTGTACAGTAAGAAGTGTAACTTATTGGGAGTGGAGACACAAGAACTAGAATTATGTGTTCTAGGCATTACATTTCATTGGTTCATAACACCGGCGCTATTCTTTATTAACCAAATACTGAACAGCAATATTTAAGGATGGATATAGGTATTAATAACCTCTACATTTAACTTAAATGATTCGACAGATTGATTTTCTCTGAGTTTTATTGAATACAAAACAATCCAACAGTAATTACCCAAAATGCGTATGAGACATGAGCTACGTTTAAAATATTATACTTAATTTGAGTTTAACTTTGTAATCTAATATCTTATGATAACTCTCATCTATTTAATACAACTTCTCTTACATATATACTTACCATTTGAGACATTTTTACAATATCTCCTCCTCTCAATTCTCATTCGTCTAATATTTGGTATTCTTTTTCACCAGAAATGGTAATGAATGTTTATATAATCAACATGAGTCAATTACGAGTTAGGTCTACAACGTTGCGATTGTGACAATACCTTCTTTTAGGTGAAATAACTGTTTACACACAACACCGAAAAATCTTGATAAACACAATTTTTCCAGAACAACAACCAATTAGCGATGACCAGAGGAATATTCTTTTGACTGATGTTATAAATATGGCAACCGGAATTCAAGTAAAAGATGTGCAGAATGACAATATTTGTTTATTACTTTTGTGACGCAAATGCTTTGGAAATAAACTACTTAGTTTTAATTCAACCATACCCTAAAAATGTGAATTTTCCTCTTTCCAGAAAGTTCTGAAGTAACCTCAGTTTTTATATTTTCTCTCCTGTTTTTAAGTGACATACGCCTTACATGCTTTTCCTTTGGACGATTTAGCCATCTTCTAAAATGATGATATCTTTCTTCTCTAGCCTTCATACGCATCTTTTTAAGTTTTCCAGCAGCTTCGTCTCTCGTATCGCAAGGCCCCAATATCGGGTGTTTGTGGTAATACTGTTCCAAATAGATTGAATCATTTTGTCCTATTTGTGGTTGACCTCGTAAGTCTCTTATTGTTTCCTGAACAAAATGAGACATATCGTCTAAATCAATATCTGATAATTCTAGCCCAAAATCACCCACATGAGATTCACAAGAATCATAAAGCTCTCCAATTTCATCAACACATCGCCTTTGTTCAAGTAAAATCAGAATATCACCTTCGAGATGTTCGAACAATTGGGGCCATCTTTCGTATGGCCTCCGATTGTCACGATATCTAAAATTAAATGTTCCTTCCCGGTACGGATTACAAGTTTCATGTTGTGTATTGAAATGGTTTTCTGAACCTATATTTAGTGGTTTAGTAGGCGCTTCAAGATCCCATGGAGACTCTGGAGACTCTACATCAAATTTAGCTGTCTTGGAAATGATACTTGAAGACTTGGCCTGGAATTTGACATTGAGAGGCTTGGGAGGAACGGCTTTCAAAAGACAATTCTGGTGAATTGATTTAAAAGGCTTAACCTTAGGAGCTGGATTCAGAATTTTTCTTGGATAACCATTATCTAATGAACCATTCTCAGAAGTAGGGGGTAATGACCTTTTTTGTGGAGCAGAATCAAAGTGCACTTCCGAATTTTGTTTCACTGGCACAATGTCATGAATCTCTCCATCACTGAAGTATTTGTTGAATTCTCCAGGTCTTAAAGGTTTTATGCCTTTTTCTGATGAATCATTAAAGAGAGTCTCACAATTATTTAAAAATAAACCAGTACTGACCTTGTTTCTATACCCATCCAATGAAAAACCACATGATGCACTACTTGGATCCTTATGTATGAGAACAGTATCTGTTGATAAATCAGTGTTATGAGATATCTGAGACATTTTTGTCTTCACTACTTGGTTGAGTGTCATCTAGAAAAGCTTTCATTTAGCTAAAATTGTTTGGAAAGAATAATATGTATTGAACAAGTTAATTTAATTACAAAAATTATTTAAATACGCATGTCTTGTTTTTTTGTGACACCGAATAATCTTGACGCTTGAGAAATGTCGCATAATATTTTATTTAACAGTAACATGTTGTTTATGAAAATGATTTACCAAATAGGCTTTTCTTTACTACTATTTTTCTAATAATTGTTTTTCATGTTAATGTTTGTTGAAAGTGTTTTGTTTAAAATGGACACTTTTTTGAATAAATATTAAAAGAAAATAACTATTGGTATGGAGACATAAGGAATGTTATCATATATAAATGTTGAACTTTTGATGATTCAGTATTCGATGTATCAAAGCTCATATTTATTATTAAGTCTTTACTTAAGTTGTCAGGATCTGGAACTCTCTCCTTCTTGTATAATAAATATACAAATAATCAACTATTTTAGTTCTTTGTGATTATATAATCATGACTTTATATATGATGACATTTCTCGTATCTCGATGCTAATAGCTGTGTTTCTTTTTATAATATTCTTTTCTTTTTATTCTCACTTCTTCTGACTGATAAGTGTCAGTATTTTATCATTTAATTACTTTTTCTCTGTTTTTACTAATATATCTTAGTACAGTTCGTATAACTTCAACTTATGTTATAACAATCTTGTTTAACTGTTACGTGGATCAACAATAATAACTATGAGCTTTGAAACATCCAATACTAAAACATTAAAAGTTAAACAAAACATGTGACTAAATTTTCTAGACTTGGGAGGTGTAAATGAATACTTAGATAGAGTATGAATTATAATATGCTTACAGATAACAATAAATTTATGGTTTCGTGGTCTAGTTGGTTATGGCATCTGCTTAACACGCAGAACGTCCCCAGTTCGATCCTGGGCGAAATCATTTTTTAAGTATAAGTATCTATATATCTTTTGATATTTTTTTTATTAAGGGTATATAAGAGTATAAATCTGATATTGTTGTATTTAGTATACTATCCTCTATAGGAATATTTTATATAATGAAGTAGTTCGATGCTGCCTTATATCACATCATTCCAGACAACATGATTATTATCAAATTTCTTTAAATCTGCAGCCCAGAATACCATTTCCATCCCAATTCTTACTTGGAATTAAGGTCAAGGTCAAAAACTTAGAATTATCTCTTAAAATTTTAATGGGAATTCTATTATTCTCGTTTTTCACAATCTCAGTCTTTAAATTTTGTAACTTATTGTGGTTACTTGCATTTACATTACCGACAAGAATTAGCCTGTCATTATTCTTTACTCCAGCCCTTTCAACAGGGCTACCCGGTATTATTTCTGATATTATTGCAAATGGTATAATAGAGTCAGTTCCGCTGCTAGTTTTCTGATTAAACGAATCCACCTTCTGTGAGGTTTGGTTATTTGCAAAATGACCGTTCAGCAAAATATGTGATTGATTAATAACTTTACTAAGATCATTTCTTAACATGTTAATATTTCTTCTTGCCAAGGTAATTTGCAATACATCAACATCACTTCTTGGGAAACCATCTTCAGTCAGTAGTACTGTATCCATATCAGCATTTTGTTCTAACAAGATATTTGTATATTTATTCAAATCTTGTTCAATTAATAACTTCAAGCTTAATACTTCTTTCAATGGCAATTCATCTAGGATATCCATGCACCTAACAATAAGAGGATTTATTTCAGAAATTGTGAGTTGTACACTTGGTTTATCTTTGTCTCTCATCATTAGACCACTGCTTATTTTGTATCCTTCGTATTCATTTTGTAACAAAGTATATGAACTAACGCTTACAATATCCAAACGTTCTCCAAGGCTTTTTAAAAAAAAAAAGACTACAAAAAATACCGAAATTGTTAAGAATTACATTAAGATCAAAGAAACAAAAAACTTTGCTATTATCATACAGCAAATTCCTTAACCATACCTGATATCGTCGATTAGACAAGATAATTGAATTGTCTTAATATTCAATCGAAAAAACTTTTTTCAAGATATATCTAACAGACATATTGACATCTGACATTTCCTTCTATTATGTCTTTATATGCTAGCTTAGAAACGGAACAATTTCTTGTCTACTTAATTTTATTTGAAAGATCACAATATAGAAGAATATTGTGATGAGATGGGAGGAAGCATTCAGTACAGTGAGCATAGTCAATTTATGCCGAAGATGAAAACTTGATTTGAAATTTTAATGAAGAAACTTAAAGATCTTATTACATGTCACCAGAGTTAATATTGGAAATGTCAAAGTAAGCATAAGATGGCATAATGCACACTTCATTCCTTTCTCTATCTCTATCACCCTCTCTTGTTTGAAGCAAGCCGTTTTTTTTTTAGTTTTTTTTGTTTTTTTTAGTTTTCCGTTTGTTTGATTTATTAAAGGTAATAACAGATATGCGTGATTGTAAAATCCTTTGAACTGTTACTGAATACCTGCTAAGTGATTATTATCCTGTTTCAACTTCTAAATTTTTTACTATAGTTATTGTCTTTATTGGATATAACTTGAGGATTTGAAATGACGGTATGGCTCTTGATGATCATATGAATAACAATAATGATATACAAGGGGATGGCCATAAGAGCAGAAATAAAAAAAATTATACAGAGTTTTTATTCCCAGACAGTTTAACTTCTTCGATCGATTTCATCGAACCAAGAGATTTAAATAGACAAGACTATAATAGGACAGACCGGAAATGTAACACAGATGATAAATATTCTTTAGCTCCTAATTCAAGGGATAACAATGAAGATCGGATCAAAACTAGACCTAAAAAGATTACAGCAGGTTTGAATCAAACTCAAATTGTTGCGATATCGGGCGCTTTAGCTGGATTTCTTTCTGGTATTATTGTGTGTCCTCTGGATGTAACTAAGACTAGACTGCAAGCACAAGGTTTACAGGCTACTGAAAATCCTTATTATAAGGGCATTTTTGGTACCATGTCAACTATTGTAAGGGACGAGGGTGCAACAGGTTTGTATAAAGGTATTGTACCAATTGTACTAGGTTATTTCCCGACTTGGATGATCTATTTTTCAGTCTATGAATTTTCGAAAAAGTCTTTTAAAGGTCTTTTTCCTTATTCTGAATTCATGTCACATTCATTTTCAGCAATTACGGCAGGTGCAGTTTCAACAACATTGACTAATCCTATTTGGGTAGTAAAAACAAGATTGATGTCACAAAGTAATCTTGGTAGTTACCCAACAAGATATAGGGGAACTTTAAATGCTTTTAGTGTTATTTATAAGCAAGAAGGAATCAAGGCTTTTTACAGAGGCCTTGTACCATCCTTGCTAGGTCTATTCCATGTTGCAATTCACTTTCCAGTTTATGAAGAACTGAAAGTAAAGTTGAATTGCTATTCTCAGAATGACAATTCATGTAATAATAGCTCTATTAACTTAAAGAACTTAATAATGGCATCTTCGTTATCTAAAATGATTGCATCAATAATTACTTACCCTCATGAGATTTTAAGAACAAGAATGCAACTAAGAACTAATTTACCTACAAAGATTCATCATAAATTAATTCCTTTAATCAAAAATACATACTATCGTGAGGGTTTCATAGGGTTCTACTCAGGTTTTGCTGCAAACTTATTTAGAACAGTTCCCGCATCTGCAATAACTTTAGTCTCATTTGAATATGTGAGAAATCATTTATCAAAACTTAACCATGAACCGACGAATTCATAGGTCTTATTCTCTACTTTCATGCGAAATTTTTCATCTCTTACTAATTTTGACTACATTCATCATCCTCAACAATTATTACACATTGAATCACATTCAAAACAAAGAAATAACATTGATACATTTCCTGTAACAATCATTTCTAATTATACAGTGTATATTATGTCATTAATATATTTTTATATTCCAATTAATTTACTTCATATACTATTATAATGGCAGAAGGGTTCTTATACCTCGGAATCTACATACGATTAATTTCTTACTAATAATCTAATCAATTCCCGCTTGGGAAAATAAACAAAATGAAACAAAATTGGCCATTTTAAAGAGAACAATTTTTCGAAGAATTGCTAAACTTCAAAAGATAGACTAAATAAACAGTTTGGATAACTAGTAAGACAATCCAAATGAAATTATTCTACTATTCATTTTTATTTTTCAGTTGGGTTACCATAGCTTTGGCCACTATGGAAGAATTCCCACCGCCATTGACAGAAAATACATTTAAGGAAGAAATTGCAAATGGATTGCATGTAATAGAATTCTTTTCCCCAAGCTGTCATCATTGTAGAGCATTGGAGCCAAAATGGAAGGAAGCATGGTCGATCTTCCAAGAAGAAAGCAAAAAATTGAACATAAAGTTTTCTCAGGTTAACTGTCTGGAGAGTGGGGATTTATGTAATGATCAGAATATTGCCTATTATCCAACGATAAGATTATATGATGTTAATGGTATCATTAAGGATTTTCCAGAGGGTATGAAACGATCTTCTGAAAATCTCATAAAGTTTGCTAGAAAGGAGGCAGTTAATCCACAGAATGTCGATATCGATAAGGTTCAATCGGTAAGCGAGGAGATGACAGATGTAGAATTAGTTAATCTACTTGCTGGCAAAGGTAAGGTACCATATCTAGTATCTTTCTGGCCTTCTAAGAATCTTAAAGGTTCTGATGATTCTGAAAATATGCTTTTATGCGACAATTGTGTTCCTTTCCAAAGAACGTGGAAGATCTTATCAACCATCTTAATGAATGATGGAATCCACACTGCACACTTAAATTGTGAACGTTATCCGGTATTGTGTAAAGAATTGAAATTTGATGATCTTGCAAGTATTGATCACCTAAAAAATGGTAATAGAGATCCAAAAGTGGCATTAATTTTGCCAAACAAGACAACCAACAATTTATTCATCTATGATAAAAATTTTGGAACGGACGTTGCTCTATATGAAGATTATACGAGACGACTTTTCCAGAATAGTCAGGTTCCAGAGATTACAATCGAAGAGATATCCGGTTTTATGAACAGAAACATTGATTTCAATTCTTTACCAGTGAAGGATCGAAACAGTTGCAAGGAATACATATGATATTTGCCTACGATCCATCAACAGTTGTTTCAGAAGATTTTGATATTTTGGAGTACTTATTTGAGCCACTCTCGAATTTTCCCAATGTCTATCTACATCAATACAACAATTCCCTAATCGATTTAACTCATGATGGCTATACAAAAATGTATGATAGAATAAACTATAAGCAAGAAGGACCTGAAAAGGTTCTAGATGAGCAATATTTTGCATTGTCTACTATTACGCAAATGCCAACTTTCTTTTTAATTAAGGATGGATGCATTATACCCTCTGTTTTCCCAGGTTATTCAACTACAGAAATGAGGAATCCGGATACTATTTTAACATGGTTCAAACAGAATGCTGCGCCTTTTATTGCAGACACCAAATTATCGACTATCGACAGTTTAGTTAATTACGAGAAAGATATATACAACACATTGGTAGTGCTTTACACCGACACTCACAATGTGGAGAGTAAAGTGCTAAGTAATAAATATGTTGATAATATCATTACTGCATGGTATAGTTATGAAGATCAAAGAATGAAATTTATCCTGGAGAATGTATTGGACCAAAGAAAACATAAAGAGTTGGTAGTTCAAGACTTGAGGGAAAAAAAGGCAAAGTCGACAGAGATTAATAATGCCTTAAGAAGGGAAATAGATCATATCAATGACTTGAAAATTCATATAGCATTCATCGATGTGGCAGACCTTGATGATGCTCAATACGAGTTTGTATCATTAGATGAAGAGACACGTAATGCTGGTAGTGTTATTATCATAGACAAAAAGAACAAAGTTCTCTATCAGCATGATACAAAAGGCAGCTCCTTGAATGCAGATTCCTTGGGAGCATTAAAAGAAACTTTACTAGCAATTAATATTCCAGCATATTCATCTTATTCCAAACCCACTGGTACATACTTTGGAGGAAATACTGCACCTTCTGTAGCTGAGCTTCTCACGCCGTTACGTCAAATTAGACTGGGTCATTGCGTTTTGCTTGTCGTCCTAATATTCTTGCTAGTCAAGACTAAGCAGTTATATAGCAAGTCAAGGATAAGCAGGAAATATAATGCCAAGAGAAACACAGTAGGTCTTCTTGGAAAGAACAATAAGAATAAGTTTCAGGACTGATAGTAATTGTAAATGCCCTACAAATACTAATAAGATGATATTGTCTCTATATAATAACAGCAAATATATAATAATGTCGATTGTATAATTGATTCAAAAAAAAAAAAAAACTGGGTTTTGACGCTGTCATTTTAATGTATGCCTTCAGTTTCATATGGTTATGCAGAACTATAATAAACTTCTTTCGATATAATCATTTTGTGGTACTTATGTTATCCATACCCAAAAGAATATTAAGAACACGATGCCAAATATGAGAAGCCATGTTTTAATACTAATTCTAGATGAGCCAGCCATTTCCATCATGTTAGCAAAGGTATTTTTCAGCTTTTTCGTAGTACTCTCAAAGGTATCATTTAAATTATTTATATTCTGATTGCTTCCTCTGATTTCATCGCCCATTCTAACTGACAATGATTTTAGAGCTTGAATTCTTTTTCCCATTGCCCCCATTTGCTCTTCACTTTGAGATTCTAATTGAGCCAGAGTTGCTTGAGAGTAGTCTAAACGCGTACTACTTGCATAAGGTGAGACAGGTGCAGACTCGTCATCTGCTGCATTAACAGATCCGAATAACTGCGTTCTGGCATTATCTCTTTGATAAACGTTTCCTTCAGAGTATCTATATTTTATGTTAGTAATACTTGTGTGAATATGTAACTGACTTAATATAACCATACTTAGCGCTCATTTCTCATTACTACTTGTAAGTTGTACAGTAGCTGTTTACTGCTAATACAACTTTGAGGGCCCGAATTTTAAATGTTTCTATCGATATGTCACTAATTACGTTGTGTTGACTGATCTGTCTTATTCGCTATACAATACCTTAAGCAAGCCTGATTACAATTTATACATGGCATGTTTCATCAAATATATGCAACTCAAATTAGGTTGTAATTCACCCCATTTTGAAGTTAGCAGTACATTTTTTATTTATATTGGCTATTACGAACAAAAAAAACGGTAAATAAAAAATATTCTTTCACTTTTATGTATTATGCCGGAATTGCTCCCACATACTTGTGTTTTTATGTATTCCTTTATATCCAAGACACTCAAATTTAATTATGACTGCAGATGATATAACACAGCAACAAACATCTATTAAAAATTTTCAAGAAGTCTTTAAACTTCTTCAAGATGGTGAGGGAAAAGCTAATAATGTTGAAAAGCAACTAGATCAAGTGGAAGCGCAGTTGGACATATTGCTTAAACAAATTGAACAATTAGAAGGCTCCAAATCAACAGGTGGTAGTGATAAAAAAGCTTAGTGTAATATATAAAATATATATTAATGCGTTTATTGTATTATTTAGGATTCGTAAAATTATCTAGGAATGTATAATGGTTCGTCATCTTCAACAAATGGATTTGGGTTTCTTTTGGGATTTAAAATGTATTTTTCAGAATCAACATTTAAAACAACCTTTACCTGTTTCCCATTGCCAATCCACCATTTTTTAATATCAGAGCTTGGAGGTGGTAGCTTCTTACCTCGTTTTTGATTCTGATAAGGTTTCTCTAAAGTCTTATTGCTATTAGCGGATGATTCATGTTCGAGACTTTCTAAAATCAATGATTTGCTACTGAGGAAGGCATTCTTCTCTGCTTCGTTTAATGTAACCAATTTAGCCGTAATTGCTTCGTATATTTCGGAGAACAATGCAGATTTCTTCATTTCATCAATCACTGTTATCTTTGCCAAGAAAGTAGCGTATACAGGCCTATGATCAGAGAAAATTATGTCTTCTGCATATCCGTATCTCAACTGTCTCAGATTCTCACCCCTACTTAAAATTCGATCAGTCCATGCAGGAATTCTCATTTTTTCACTTGTATCGTAGGTTTTGGTGTTAGGATCAAATTTGTAGGTCGGTGGAAAGTTTATTGGCATTTCGTGGAAATATGGGAATGACTCTCCTGATATCATTTGCTGATTCAGCTGATCTTTCTGGAACAGAGTGCTAAATTCACCATCCTTAATTAACTTTCGGACATCATCATTTGACATGAGGATTCTGTAATTAAAATCACCCATCCATATAATAGCATCATGATCCTTTATTCTCATACCTTTTGAAAAACGTATATTTTTAAAGATTGTTTTGTAATCATTATGGCGTTGTTCTACATTATCCAAACCAGCCGCAAGATGAGATGCGATAATACAAAAGTTGGTAGCCGCATATTTAAAACTCATTGCTACAGCTCCTTTATTAGAAGCCATACCACCAAACCCTGTTTTTTTAACATCACCTTCAATGTGTTTAAGTTTAGGATATTCAGATTCCTTAATAAATAGCATTAAAAGGACACCGCCCAATTGATTACTCCAGGACCTTATGTAGCGCTCGTTACTTTTCTTGTTAAGCAGCGTAATTATTTGCTTCTCCCAGTATTGTTTAGTGTATGGATCTGTAGCTAACATGTGGCCCGGAGTCAGTTCAACAACCTCTTCTAGCCCTATAATATATACTTCTGCCATATCGACAAACCCATTGTCATCAGGAAATATCCATTGTTCTATGCTACCTGTTGGAATTTTACCACTAACATTAAAGGTTCCGCAAAATATGCTAATATCTCTACCATAGGTAAAGCTTGCCCTCACTTGTTTCAAGTAATGTGATATATACAAGTGCAAGGGGTCATATAATTTTATTTTTGAGTCGAAGAGCTTGGAGTATGCCTTATAATATTTGCTTGCATTCTTACAATTTTTTGAATACAATCTCTCCATCCAATATGAGTTTTCGGACCACAATTTATCATGGGCATCCAAGAAATTGCTAGTAACAGAAAACTCTGACAACTCCTTTGTTGCTAATTCAATAATATCTCTGCTTATAATTTTTTCCACTACAATCTGTCTCTCGATTGCGTCAAATGCATTTATTCTAATTACACCTGTCTGTTTACCAAAGTATACACCTTTAGACATATCATATGCAAAAGCACCAAACTCGTAGATATCTTGTTTAAGTAAGTAAAGTAGCTTATGAGGTGACTTCATTAATTGACTGGAGCTATATTCCACATTTGTGATTTTAATTCCCTTCTCTGCTGCACACTGTTTATAAACTTGTGCCAGATTCTCTTGAGATTCACTCTTTGGTTTAATTAAATTAAGAACACTGACTACACCATACTTCGATTCTAAGCTATCAAAGTGTTTATCAAATGCCGGTTGTGTATGGATTGCGTCATGTGTTACCTTAATCTTTCTTCCGTATAAGATTTGATTATCAACCACTTCCCAAAATAAAGGAATATTACCACTAACCTGTGTATAGGAAAAAATAAACTTATTTGTTGTTACTACCACTTCAGTTTCTACAAAATTAGGCACTTTCCCATCCTCATCCATACATTCTAAGCCTATTGGGCAATCTTTATTCTCGACTGATAATCTAGAGATCAAAGTAACTGATGCCGTATTATCACCATCTTCCACTAAAGCAGTCTTACAGAATCCTCTTATAAGGAAAGTTAATAGGTTTGCAGCGTCAAAACTTTCCCTATCTCGTGAAGGTAGTCTATTTCTCCATGTTACCACTTCGTTAGTAAGAGAAGAGTTCCAAATAAACATAGAATCTTGATTATCAATAAAATATTCCATTTTTTGCTTCAAACCATAGTTTTTAACAATGTTTGAAATGTCATAATCCTTAGAAAAGTAGAAGGTACCGTCTCCCATTAATTTTTTTATTGAACCACAAGGGTGTTCATGTATCAGTTTATCATGAGTTTGCTCATTGCGCTCAATGAAATAAGAATCGTAAGCCATACTATCCAAACTGTAAAAATCAACATCTAGGACTTTGAATATATTTTCAGATGGAATGACTCTAGAGTTCTTCGTTGACCATCTTGGGAACCCTACATTTTGAACACCAGAAATAATACCCACAAATATAGAACCGTTAATAGAGATTA
>PPOM03000381.1:675827-687993 GCA_003708925.3 Kazachstania martiniae
CTAGCATATAAATATAACCCAAATAATGCAATTACTTTTAAAAACTGTTTTTATTTAGTTGCCTATTCAAGGTCTACTATTATTTCATTAAGGAAGTTTAAACTCCCTGAAAAATTTAATGAAATTGTATAATTGCAATCCATTGTGGGAAAGTTTTCTTTAAGTTAGTGTGTCAAAGAGGCAAGAATCGTACTGTACAATATGATCGACTTTAGCAAACTAATGCTTTTGTATAATAGGGTTACTTATAATATGATTCCAACTAAGGTGTATTGAAAGTAAGCGTTCTACTTCCGTTCAAAAGCTTTTGAAATCCTTCCATTGGTTCTTGTAATTATGACATAGCAATTACAAAAGTTGTAGAATTGTTGACTATATTAAAAAGACATGCAACATTTGATAATGCATCAAGTTAGCTTTTTTGATGTAACATAATTTACTTAATAGGTTGTGTATTCATTTGAAATTAATTCATGGGTGTCGAGCAAGTAAATCTCTTTAATTCAAACAAGAATTGTAAAAAAAGAAAAATCAACCTTCGTTTAGAACCAATCCATTGTTAACGACAATACTACCAAGGGTAGCTTAGTACACCTTAACTTTCTGGTTGACTGAAAACTTATAGGAACTTCTCCAAAGATTCGAATTGTTGCACTGGTTGATCAACAGAGTAACTTGTAAGGACAAAATAAATTTGTGCGTCTTTTTTCTAAAATTATCGTTAAACGACAGAGTAATTTCATGCAGGCCTAATCCGAGCCTTAATGAGATATCTTGAAAATCTTAAAATCTATCGAGTGCCTACTTAGTAATCTGGTAGCTAGTAGACCAATGGAGAAATAGCCAGAGATAGTGATGTATGTATTTAAACGGGTGTATTATTGTAACCTTTAGACTCTCTTGGAGGAAAGATCTGACACCATCACATAAACGAGAGTTCACTTTTGGGCAGCATGTGCTTTTACAAACATCCTCGGTAAAGGTGAGATGTAAGTGATTATTTTAGTACTGCTAAACTATATCTTTTTCCTGTGTTTAAAATGTTATTACTAATAAAGATAAGAATAGAATTCTTAATGTACGACACAGAGTAATTCGCATGAAAATGTGGTAAGATAGTTTATATAAAGTAATTCTTTTTTCATGAAAGGACTAGTTCAGAAACCTTATTATTGAATTGATGCTGGGTTTGCCTGTGGAGGCAACTGTTTTTAATTTTATCTTTGAGTTTTGAAATACTACTAGGGAAATTTGTTTCCCATTCTTCGCGTACTGTTCAGGGACTCAATCAATTGCTGAAGGTATAGACATCTCAGGCAATGTTACAATGTTAGAAGACTACTATTACTATGCTCTTGGATTTAAAACTCCATCCATTTTTGATGATAATTATTAGCAATTTGTAGCGATCTTATCTTCGCGTTCAGATTTGCCTGTGTATTTGTTTATTTCTTGGTTTTTTTGCATTTTTTTTTAAACTTTTTTTCCTATTTTATCATTAGTTTTTTTATAGATCTAAGCAAAATAGTATTTATATTAAGTAGAAAAAAGTGCAATCCTCTTACTTTACTACAGTTAAATATATTCTCATTAGGTATTCTCATAGGTGTCCGAAATCAACCTTTCAAGTGTGTATTCTATAGTTATATATTATACAAACACAATTATCTCCAAACAGGAGAAGAAAGTATTGATACATTTAAGCAAAAGATTCTAAGATCTTCTATCAATCCATTGAAGATATAGCTTTTCCTAACTTAAACCCTAAGATATTATTCAAGAGAAATATTGAAGATTAAAATTTTATTTATTTCAGAGTTCTTATCATTATTTTTCAACTGAGGTGATAGGTTATTTGTCTTTCTTTTTTGCTATAGTCTGAAGGATAAAAGTGACTTTAATCATAAAATAGATAAAAATGTCTATTTCCCAATATTTTACACCAGTAACGGATGCATCTGTTACATTCAGTAATGCTACTATTAAAATTGCGAGGCACGCCGCCTTACTATCAAATAATGATTTAGATGTCGAATCTTCTAAATCTTCAAGTAATAATACTGGTGAATTGCACGATTTGACATTTAAAGCTAATCAGGGTGAAATGATCCTGGTTTTAGGTAAGCCATCTTCCGCTCTGTTTAAATCCTTATTTCACGGGCATAAGAATTTAGATTATTCTCCAGCAGGTTCTGTTAAATTTAAAGAAAATGAGTTCAAGTCGTTTGTATCCAAATGTCCTCACCAAATTATCTACAACAATGAGCAAGATATCCATTTCCCATATTTAACCGTCGAACAAACAATTGATTTTGCCTTAAGTTGTAAATTCGATATCCCAAAGGCAGAACGTATCAATATGCGAAACGAGTTATTAAGAGAATTCGGTTTATCTCATGTGACTAAAACATTTGTTGGTAATGACTTTGTTCGTGGTATTTCTGGTGGTGAGAGAAAACGTATCTCAATTATTGAAACATTCATTGCTAACGGTTCCGTCTACCTATGGGATAATTCTACTAAGGGGTTAGATTCATCCACAGCTCTAGATTTCCTGAGTATTTTGCAAAGAATGGCCAGAGCAACCCGTTCGGTTAATTTTGTTAAAATCTCTCAGGCTTCTGATAAAATTGTTGAAAAGTTCGATAAAATCTTGATGTTGACCAATTCCTCTCAAGTTTTCTATGGTACCCTAGATGAATGTTTACATTACTTCCATGATACCCTAGGTATCGAAAAGAACCCGAATGACTGTATTATTGAATACTTGACTTCTATCTTGAATTTCCAATTTCCAACAAAAGGCATGAACCCTGCCAGTATACCAGTCAATGACGCTGACCTGTATAACTTATGGGTTAAGTCTGAATATTATCAGAATTGCCAGAAGGAAGCATCTTCAACTGGACCCGCAACATCGGAAGCTGTGGCTGCGGAGGATGTGACTCCTGTTTTCTCTGTCCCATTAAGAATACAAATTAAGGCCTGTGTTCGTAGAGGGTTTGAAAGAATTATCGGTGATCAATCGTACCTAATTTCCCAATTTGTTTCTGTTGTTATTCAATCTTTAGTTATTGGTTCCTTATTTTACGACGTTCCTAGAACAACTATTGGTTCTTTCTCCAGAGGTTCCTTAAGTTTTTTTGCTATTCTGTTCTTCACTTTCCTTTCTTTGTCTGATTTACCAGCAGCTTTTCAGAGACAAACAGTTGTTAGTAAACATGTCAAATTACATTTTTACTATTCATGGGTCGAAACGTTAGCTGCAACTTGTTTTGATTATTCTTTTAAGTTTCTCTTAGTTGTTGTGTTTTCCATTATTCTTTACTTCTTGGCACATTTACAATACAATGGTGCAAGGTTCTTCATTTTCCTACTGTTCCTTTCATTTTACAACTTCTGTATGGTGTCATTATTCTCATTAACAGCATTGATCTCGCCTACTTTATCTATGGCTAATTTATTAGCAGGTATATTGTTGTTAGCTATTGCCATGTATGCCTCTTATGTTATTCATATGGAAGATATGCACCCATGGTTTATCTGGATTGCTTACTTAAACCCTGCAATGTTTTCCATGGAAGCAATTTTAAGTAATGAATTATTCAATATTAAACTAGATTGCACAGAGAGTATCATCCCAAGAGGTGATGCATATGATAACGTTTCGTTTGCACACAAAGCTTGCGCATGGCAGGGTGCCACTCTGGGTAACAACTATGTTAGGGGTCAAGATTACCTACGCGAGGGTCTAAAGTATAAGTATCACCATGTTTGGAGAAATTTTGGTATTATCATAGGTTTCTTATGTTTCTACATTTTCCTATCGTTATTTACATCCGAGTATATCACTCCATTATATACCAGGGAAAATCTACAGTTATGGCAAGAATATATCAGTAAGAAGAATCCTTTTACAAAGAAGGATATCAAGACTGCATCTTCAAGAGATGAAGATGATTTTATACAACCCGTATCTTCTTATTCAAGTTCTGCATCTTATTCCTCTGAGAAGTTCATCCAGACAGGTGTTGGCAAGGATTCTGAATCACAAATTGAGGCTAAAAAAAATATTGTGGAAACTCAAAAGCATATCATTTCTTGGAAAAACATCAACTACACAGTTGCTAACGACAAACAATTAATCAATGATGTTTCTGGTTATATCTCTTCAGGTTTAACTGCTCTGATGGGTGAATCAGGTGCCGGTAAGACTACCTTATTAAATGTCCTTTCTCAGCGTACTGAAAGCGGTGTTGTATCCGGTGAATTATTGATCGATGGTCAACCATTAACCAACATTGATGCTTTTAAAAGAAGTATTGGGTTTGTCCAGCAGCAAGATGTTCATTTAGACTTGCTAACTGTTAAAGAGTCACTAGAAATCTCTTGTGTTTTAAGAGGTGATGGTGATTTGGATTATTTAGTTCGCATTGCTAAATTATTGAAGCTACCTGGTGATAAGTTAGTCGCAGATTTATCTCCAACAGAGAAAAAGCTATTATCTATTGGTGTTGAATTAGTTACTAAACCTTCTTTGTTACTATTCTTGGATGAACCAACTTCTGGTTTAGATGCGGAAGCAGCTCTAACAATCGTTCAATTCTTAAAAAAGTTGTCATTACAAGGTCAAGCTATTTTATGTACTATTCATCAACCTTCTAAGTCTGTTATTAGTTATTTTGATAACATTTACTTGTTGAAGAGAGGTGGTGAATGTGTTTATTTTGGTCCTATCAATGATGCATGCAGCTACTTTGTTTCTCACGATAAAACCTTGACTTATGATCAGGAAAAGGAAAATCCTGCTGATTTTGTTATTGAAGTTGTGGGTGGTAACCAGAAGGATGCCAATGGTGTTCTAATTGAAAAGGAAAAAATTAACTGGGCTGATAAATGGACAAACTCACCAGAAAAAATTGATATTGCTAAGAAACTGGAGAGGTATGAAGAAGATGCTCGTACCTCTGGTGTTGATTTTGCAAGTGCTTCATGGGCTCAACCCTCCTATTTCAGTCAATTAAGGTACATTACTAGAAGACAGTATATTTGCACCAGAAGAGATCAAATCTATGTTTTATCTAAATTCTTATTAAATGCTGGTGCAGGTCTATTCATTGGTTTCTCTTTCTGGAAAACAAAGAAGAACATTAGTGGTTTGCAAAACGCTATTTTCTTATCCTTTATGAACCTATGTTTGTCTTCGCCATTAATTAACCAGGTTCAAGATAAAGCGTTACAATCTAAAGATGTTTATGTTGCAAGAGAAGCTAGATCTAACACTTACCATTGGTCGGTATTATTATTAGCCCAAACTCTTGTTGAGTTACCTCTAGCTATTGCTAGTTCTACATTGTTCTTTTTATGTTGTTACTTCTGTTGTGGTTTTGATAACTCGCCTCATATTGCAGGTGTCTTTTATTTGAACTATATTCTATTCAGTGTCTATTACTTGACTTTCGGTTTGTGGCTATTATACTCTGCTCCAGATTTACAGACAGCTGCTGTTTTTGTTGCTTTCTTATATAGTTTTACTGCATCGTTTTGTGGTGTTATGCAACCATACAGTCTATTTGTTGGTTTCTGGAAGTTTATGTATAGAGTATCTCCATACACATATTTCATCGAAACTTTTGTTAGTTTATTATTGCATGACAGACCAGTTGTCTGTGGTAACAATGAAATGGTGCCAGGTCAACCAACAGGAGGTCAAACATGTGGTGAATTTATGAAACCATTCATAGAGGAATTTGGTGGTTACTTAAAGATTCCTCAAACCAAAACTGTCTGTGCCTATTGTACCTATACTGTAGGTGATGATTTCCTAAAGGTTGAAAATATGAGTTATCATCACAGATGGAGAAACTTCGGTTTAGAAATTGTCTTCTGTGCTTTTAATTTCTTCGCTATGTTTGTTGGTTTTTACTTGACATATGTCAAGAAGGTTTGGCCCTCTGTCTTTGCTTTCTTTGGAAAGATGATTCCAGGAAAGAGCCTATTAAAAAGATCAAACAAATCTGAGGAACCTATCACAAACCTTTCTCAGCCAATCGAACAATAAATTGAATAGAAGCTATAATACTCCAGCTCTTTGTATCATCGATACTTAACCTAGCTCTATTGTAATATATATATAAGTACATTTTTTAAGTATTATTTCGATAATAGTATAATTCAAGTTTTGAATTTCAATCATTGACATAGATCATTTAATTTAGGTAGGAATTATACGATTGTTGAAAAATTGCGTCATACATTCAAAATCTATCATAAGGAATACATCATGTTAAGCAGTTATACACTATTCGGTATCTATTTTCTTATAAAATACATCTTGTCATCTAATAATTTTCTTAATTATCCATTAAATTCCAAGTGTGAGCAATATCATTATAGTATTGCTTTTGTTCCTCGTTGAATCTAATAAAAACAGATGAGTCTAATTCAACGTTATCAGAGCCTTCTACAGTTGAAACACAATAGAAGTAGTTTTTACAATCTGGCTGTTGCTGCCATATATTCTCTTTGTGAATAGAGGGTATAATCAGTCCTTGCATTTCGAGAGGTGAACTATAATATTTGGTCAGTTTCTCTCTTGTCTCGTACTTATCTTTGAAATAGTCAGGTTTATGATCAAAATCGTATGCAACTGCATCATCAAATTTACAAGTTTTAAGCCCACCATTGGTCCAGATTAATTTATTATTTTGATCTGCATGAGCAATTTGAGTACCACAAGCACCTATCTTACCGGGTACTTTAGGATCAATATTGTCTTTAATGATACCAGCAATACCCGGTTCAGTGGGGTCGATCGAATATGGTTGAGCGGCTGCTAGCTGTCCTAACCAAAATACTTCCTTATCACCGTAACTACAGGCACCAATTCTGCTATTCATATCTAAAAAGAAAGATAATAACAATCCACCCAATTTTTTTGATTTATTAATTATAACTAAACCACTATCGACATGATGTAATTGATTTTTGACAAAGTAATTTTGATAGACGGCTGCTTCAGTAGAACCTAATTCTTCATTTGGAACATCTGCATTTTCTTTACTCCAAGCGGAATCAAATGGCGCAGAAGAACCAATTAAATCGTGCTCTTGCCATGATGGCTCAGTATTTGAGAATAAACCATTACAATTTTTGTTGACATGTAAATGTGGTAAATGACGATCCTTGTAAACGTACATACCAGTTTCTTTATATTTCTCAATATCAAAAAATTCATTGATCTGAACAAAGGGAACAACATCAACATCCATGAAGATAAACTCTTCAAAAGTATTGAAAATCACAGATAACCACTTGAATTTGAACCTTGTAACCTTTTTTTGAACCAACTCTGGGTCCATAATTGGTGTGACACTTATTATTTGGACATGTTGATTTGTTAACTTCAAGAACTCTTCTAGTGTCTTAATGAACTCATCACTCAAATCACCATCAGTACTGACGATTTGAATAGGCAAAGTATTTTCTAATTTATCCAAAGTTTTCAATTGTTGGTAAAACATCGGTAAATGTCCCTTATTCATGGTAGTGACAATACCTTTACCGTTAGAATGCATTAATAAATTTTCAAAAATATTCTGATTTGATTCGACCCCTAATGGAACTGGTGAAGGAACAAACTTCCCTTCAGTTCTATCATATTCGAGGACTGTAGGCCACATTAAATTATCAGGAATATTCAAATCTTTTACAGGATTCTCATTATCAGAAGGATCACTTACACTTGATTGTCTCAAGAAAGGGAACATTTTATCTTGAAAGTTAGCACTAGTAATTCCAGTACCTTCAAAGTAGTCATCAAATACATTTTCGTAAGTCAATTTACCTTCTATGAAACAGTAGTTATAAATTCTGATTCTTTCCGCAATTAATCCAAATAAATCAAGATCATAATCACTACTTAAATAGTCCAGACCCAGTAGATTGTTCCATTTTGGAGATCTGTACATTGTATCGATTAACACTCTACAATGATCTGCTCTGCTGGCATGTTTCCAATCACGTAAAATCTTTGATACTTTCAATTCAAACTTCTTTGGTCTTTTACCAACTAAATCAGGTAATAAGGCAGATATATGTTTACTGCCAGATTTTTCATTTAGAACTATATCAATAACATGTTTTGTCCAATAGAATGGAGATTCACGTCTAGCGTCAACTTCATTCTTCTTTTCCTTATCTTTATTATGAGGAATAACAACGTTACCTGAATTATCCGATAAAACAAGATTTGATTCATTACTGTTATCATTTTCTTTACTATTTATATTGGTAATAGCTGGTATCAGTCTATTATTTCCTTCGCTATCATTGATCAGATAGTATAAATAGTCTGAATTTTTGTTAATTGAATGGAATGTAACAATGACGCAAAGAAAAAATACAATGACAAATATAGATCTTCTTTTAGGTAAACGCCTAAACAAATGGGATGAGTATGTGTTAGCCATATTCTCTTTATACGTAAAAAAAAAAAGGAAGTCAATCTATATATAAATTTTGAATTATAATAGTTGTTTTATTTTAACTTTGCATTTCCTATGAGCACTTCTCAGAATATGAAAATGAAACAAAAAGTTGATTCCTATTTAAACTTTGTGGATTACTTAATAAATTATTATTTCGAACAAAGCAGATAGTAATACAATAATAACAACATATATATATTTTTTATTTAAATTTTCTTTTGGTTAAATTCAGTTTACCGCAAATCAAGAAAGACTGGAAAATTCAGATACATATTATTATTAGATAGATTCATTTTTTTTCCCGAAGCATAATAAAATACGTAGTCATTTTAAAATTAACAAATTTGCAAATTTAGTGCAAGGACCTACGTTGAGTGAAATTAATAATAAGCTAATCAGCTCTCCTTTTCCAAATACCTGCAGAAGTGAAAAGCCTATTATGAGATTATAGTAAAAGATACTAGAACAATTCATAAAAGAAAAAAAAAATAAAAACCCGAAATAGTCAATAAAATAAAAGTAAACCACGTAAACTGTAAAACTGCACTAAATAAGAATAACAGGGCTAGGGCGTAAGAGAAATGATTTTTAAAGAAAATTCAAATAACAAATATTTACTTTATTGTGTTTCATAATTTATCTTCTCTGCATCATTAATTTTTGTAGTAGTAAAAAATTTTATTTCTCTTAGAGATTCATGGTTACTGTGCGCATATCTCTCTGAGACAGAGATACCAACCCGACAAGTAATGAATCCTCAAAATGTAATAAATGAAAGAAACACGTTGAACAGATAAAAGGAAGAGATATCTAGAAAGAATTCAAGCGATGCACACAAAAAAAAAAAAGACAGGTTGCAACAGAATTTAAATTGAGTCTTCTATTCTACTCTGAAAATTTTTAAGTGCGCCATGAAAATGCTGTACTGCGGTGTTATGGGATGATAATTACATTATCCAGTATGTTGAAAAGTAATAATAATAAAAATATGGAACCGCAATATAAACTTTAATATATCTATTTATAGTCCTTCTTTTTTACAATTAGATTTAAATAGGGTTATGTAACTTTTTTAAGCCCAGGAATTTCTAATATACATTGTTCCAAGCATCTGCTAAGCCTTTATAAAATTGTTTTTCCGTATCATCGAATTTAACAACAACTGAAGGATCCAAATCTACATTATTTGATCCAGATAATGAAGAAACACAGAAAAAGTAGCCCTTACATTCACTTCTTGGTTCCCACGTTTGTTCTTTATGAATAGATGGAATAATAAAACCTTGCATTTCTAAGGGTGAACTGTAAAATTGACCTAATTGATCGACATTACCATAATGCTCTTGAAAATAGTCAGGAAACTTCTCGAAGTCATACGTGTTACCGTCATCAAATTTACAAGTTCTTAAACCACCATTAGTCCACGTTAATTTTTCATCTTCATTAGCGTGTGCAATTTGTGTACCGCATACACCAATTTTATCTGGTTTTTCAGGATCAATGTTTTCATGTATTTGTCCAGTGATACCGGGTTCAACTGGGTCAATAGAATATGGCTCTGATGCAGCTAATTGACCAAGCCAAAATATCTCTTTATCACCGTAGCTACAACCAGCGATTCTTTTATTCAGATCAAGAAAGAAGGATGTGATAATACCAGTCAGTTTTCTACTTTTATCGACAATTACCAAGCCACTATCCACATGGTGCAATTGATTTCTGACGAAATAATTTTGGAAGACTTGCGCTTCACTTGATGCTAAGTCCTCAAGAGGAATGTCTTTGTTTTGTTGTAGCCAAGCCTGATCAAATGGTGCAACTGTTCCAATTATATCAAATTCTTGCCATGATGGCTCTATACCTTGGAAAAAATCATTGCAACGATCATCATGAGTTAATTGAGGTAAATAACGGTCTTTGTATAGGTGAATACCTGTTTCTTTATATTTCTCAATTTCAAAGAACTCATTTGTATCTACGAATGGAACAACGTCAACATCCATGAAAATATATTCTTCAAATCTATTAAACATAACTGACAACCATTTAAATTTAAAGCAACTAATATGATCCTTTAAAACATCCGGATCCATTATTTGTGTAACATCCATAATTTCAACTGTCTGATTGGTAGATTTCATGTATTCCTCCATTTTGGTAAAAAATTCTTCATTTAAATCTGTATCTGTACTGACGACTTGTATTGGTAGCTTATTGCCTAATCTATCTAATGTTTTTAGTTGCTTAAAAAACATTGGTAGGTGGTCAGCATTCATTGTAGATACAATACCTCTGCCTTTTGAATGTCTGAATAAACTTTCCCAGATGTTTCCATTAGGTTCAATATCAATTGGAGCATCGTTCTTTTTAAAACTGTCAATGCTTGTGTCATATGTGTAAATATCGGGCCAAATAATATTTGCTTTCAAATTGTTTTCTTCGTCTCCTTCCTGTTTCTTATGGTTTTCACTTATCTGCCTTAAAAATGGAAACATTCTATTTTGGAAATCATACCTAGTGATGGCAGTGCCATCGAAGTAATCGTCAAAGATATCATCATAGGTTAAGCCACCCTGAATAAAACAATAATTATAAATTCTTAATCTCTCAGTAGCAAAACCAAATAAATCAATATCATAATCACCAGTAATTTTATCCAAGCCAGCGAGGTTGGTCCACTTATTATTTCTATATATAGAATCGACCAGGATTCTACATTGATCAGCTCTTGTAGCAATATTCCAGTTACTTAGAATCTTGGAGACTCTTAACTCAAAATCTTTTGGTCTACCAGAAATAAAATCAGGTACTAAAGCGGATATTGATTTTTCTGTTTGATCATTAGCAAGTATATCTATTAAATGCTTAGTCCAATAAAATGGAGATTCAGGCTTCGCTGAAACATCTGTTTTTTTATTATTTTTATTCTCATTATTACCATCTTGAATAAGACTGTTGACATTATTATTAGTATTCTCTTGTTGTTGTGTAGATTGAATATTACTATTCACATTACTATCTGAGTAATTAACTATGCTTTCACTATTGTGAAGATTACCTAGGTCATTGTTATTATCATCCTTATTACTTTCGCTACTGTCAATAATAATATTACTATTATCTAACTTAATCTCAGAAGTTGAAGGAATGTCACTATTTTGCTCTTGAATGTTCTTGTTATCATTTATAAGATAATTTTTGTAGTTGAAATCTTTTCTTAGTAGATGAAATGTTGTCAGAAGACACACTAATATTGTTATTGTAAATATAGTTCTTCTTTTAGGCAACCTGAAAAGCAAACGAAGTGAACGTCCTCTCATTTGTTGAACTATCTATTACCGTGAACCTAATATTTATGATGTTAATTTGAACAGCTATCAAATATGGTTCTCTGCATATAATCGTGCACGTACAAGTATGTCGGTAGGTAGTTGAATGGGCATATATATTTGGTTATATATATATATATATATATATATATATGTTTGTTTATTTGATAGTTATATAAGCGCACAGTTTATGTTTAATAAATGAAAACTTGTTCTTTAGAGAATGCTACGGTAACATTTCAGTTTAAGCCTCCAAGGGAATACAATTTTAAGTTTCAACCAAAAATGGCATTCCGTGAAAAACTGTAGAAAAGGGCACATATAGAATAAACAGCTATTTCTTAAGAC
>PPOM03000382.1:0-18375 GCA_003708925.3 Kazachstania martiniae
GGCTTGGATTTGACCGTCACCGATTTGAGAAACAGCAGCAGCTTGAGTCTTGGTAGTGGCTTGGATTTGACCGTCACCGATTTGGGAAACAGCAGCAGCTTGGGTCTTGATGGTAGCTTGGACTTGACCATCACCGATCTGGGAAACTGGGGCGTCTCTCTTGGCAACAGAAGAAGCTAATGGTTCAATAGCGATACCGAAAGTAGAAGCGTAACTGGAAATACCGTTCTTGAAGGTGGCAGATGGAGTCAAAGTAGACCATGGTTCACTTGGGACGTAAGCAGCTAAAGCAGATGAAGCAATAGCAGCGGAAGCTAAAGTCTTTTTGTATTGCATTATATATTTGTGTGTTTTGTGTTAGATTTTAATATCTTATTGATGTTCTATTACTCTATATTCAAAAAAAAGAAGACTTTAACTGAACTTATTTAAAAATGATAATTATCTTACCCTTTATATATGTAGACTGTGTTAAATGAAATGGTTGGGCCCATTACGCATTTAGATATATATCTTGAATCAAGAGCATAGGGTTCACTTACCCAAAAAAAACAGAATGGTTGGGTACACACATACATAGAAAATTACTACATCGTCCGTCGTCAACATCATGATCATCGTCATTTCATTTTGTGGCTTCCTGCAATAAACCCATTACTATTATTAACTATTATTGGGTTCAATATTGACAAGCCATCCTAATTAAAAAAACGTCAAAAAAAAAAAACTCAAATTTTCCGAAAAAAAAAATTGGAATACAACCACTTTGTTTACCTAATACGGAAACGTATGTAAACACAAACGCAGCCTTTGTAATTACTACCCAAAAACGGTAAAGTTCGTATGTATAAAATTACTAAAGCTCCTGAAAACTATGTGTGCACTTGTTCCTCAAAGAACTATAGAGACATTTTGAATAACGTTGCTGCAGTAGATTAACCACATAAATCTTTAGGTATCTCACTCAACTGACCCTTTCCAAGAAAAACCAACAACGATCATCCCCACTTACTTTGCCACATCTGGTAATACAACACATAGTTCTACTTGCGAGTACTACCCCCTTTGCTCATATTATTACATTTCTTATGCTTAACTCAACTACTATATTTTTAGATTTTTCGGTCGAAATCCTTGTTCTGTTCTAAATATAGTCTCTTTTTACCTAATCGATGATCGATTTCCTAGATTAGCAAAGTTCTTGAGTGGTTTTCTGGTTTTGATTGAAAATGAACTATTAATGTGGTTATCCTTATTTGATTGATTTAGTATGATTCGGTATTAAGTAAAATACAGTTTGAGGTATCTTAAAGGCTGTTCTTCAGGTATATAAAGAACCATATTGTTCTAAATTATATTCATGAAATACTTCCTGTTCTATACTTCTTATTATTTTTTTATGTAGAAATATATCAGCAATACAATTGAGTATACACTAATACACACAAAACCCATAAATATATAATGCAATACAAAAAGACTTTAGCCTCCGCTGCTATTGCTTCATCTGCTTTAGCTGCTTACGTCCCAAGTGAGCCATGGTCTACTTTGACTCCATCTGCCACCTTCAAGAACGGTATTTCCAGTTACGCTTCTACTTTCGGTATCGCTATTGAACCATTAGCTTCTTCTGTTGCCAAGAGAGACGCCCCAGTTTCTCAGATCGGTGATGGTCAAGTCCAAGCTACCACCAAGACCCAAGCTGCTGCTGTTTCCCAAATTGGTGACGGTCAAATCCAAGCCACTACCAAGACTCAAGCTGCTGCTGTTTCTCAAATCGGTGATGGTCAAATCCAAGCCACTACCAAGACTCAAGCTGCTGCTCCAGTCTCTCAAATTGGTGACGGTCAAATCCAAGCTACCACTAAGACTACTTTAGCCCCAGTTTCTCAAATCGGTGATGGTCAAGTTCAAGCTACTACTAAGACTCAAGCTGCTGCTCCAGTTTCTCAAATCGGTGATGGTCAAATCCAAGCTACTACTAAGACTCAAGCTGCTGCTCCAGTCTCTCAAATCGGTGACGGTCAAATCCAAGCCACTACCAAGACTCAAGCTGCCGCTCCAGTCTCTCAAATCGGTGACGGTCAAATCCAAGCCACTACTAAGACTCAAGCCGCTGCTGTTTCCCAAATCGGTGACGGTCAAATCCAAGCTACCACCAAGACTGAAGCTCCAGCTGTCTCTCAAATCGGTGACGGTCAAATCCAAGCCACCACTAAGACTCAAGATGCCGCTTCTCAAATCGGTGACGGTCAAGTCCAAGCTACTACTACCGCCACTGCTGGTCAAACTACTGAAAACAAGTCTCCAAGCGACCCAGTTGGTTCCGTTTCCTGTAAGGTTGACGGTACCTTACAAATGAACTTAAAGGATGGTGTTTTAACTGATGGTAAGGGTAGAATCGGTTCTATTGTTGCTAACAGACAATTCCAATTCGATGGTCCACCACCACAAGCCGGTGCCATCTACGCTGCCGGTTGGTCTATCACACCAGAAGGTAACTTAGCTTTAGGTGACCAAGATGTTTTCTACCAATGTCTATCTGGTAACTTCTACAACTTATACGATGAACACATTGGTTCTCAATGTAACCAAGTTCACTTACAAGCTATTGATTTAGTTTCCTGTTAAAAGATTTAACGAATCAATAAATTCCTCCCTTCGCATTTGTACAATAGTTACTAATAACATCATTACAGTTTAGTCATTGACACATAATTTTAAGCTTTTCCTATTCATTTCTTAAATGTTTTACTCATTTTAGGTTCTTAATCATTTATTTTAGAGGAGTCTCCTCCTTCATATAACATATTCTAATTTCTTTACATATTTTTATATAACTTATTTTAACGAAAATATAAGTTTCAACTTTAACTGGATCCAGAAGAAATTTAATTGACAAGTGCATAACCGTGTGCCTTATTCGATAACCCATTTGGTCGCTTCTTTTGTTAGGGAACTTCAGCTAATGAATACTCAGTTCGCGAGTTTCGAGAAATAAAAAAAAAATCAACATTTTGTTATATAAACGCCAAAGCATTCATTTCTTTCGATGCAAAATCGATTCAACAGGCAAAAAGATCTGACAGATAATCAGAAGAATATTCAACTTACTAAGATGAGGAATAGCTCAAGACTGACTCTACTTATTGTAGGTGTCTTATTTCACCTCTTCTACTTGTGGTCTATTTTTGATATATATTTCGTGTCGCCGTTGGTTCATGGTATGGCACATCATCGTAGTACGGACAATCCACCAGCTAAGAGATTATTTCTTATTGTGGGGGATGGATTAAGAGCTGACACCACTTTTGATATGATTACTCATCCAAAAACAGGTAAGACAGAATATTTAGCACCATTCATCCGATCATTAGTGAAGACAGAGGCTACATATGGTATCTCACATACCAGAATGCCAACTGAGTCACGTCCTGGTCATGTGGCAATGATTGCTGGGTTTTATGAAGATGTCAGTGCTGTTACTAAAGGTTGGAAGGAAAACCCAGTTAATTTCGATAGTTTCTTTAACCAGTCAACACATACATATTCTTTCGGTTCTCCTGATATTTTACCTATGTTTAAAGAGGGTGCCTCAGATAAAAGCAAGGTAGATGCTTGGATGTATGGTCATGAATTTGAAGATTTCACTCAGTCATCAATAGAATTGGATGCCTACGTTTTTAGACATTTTGATGACTTACTTTACAATTCGACCAAGAATGCAACTTTAAAGCAAGAAATTTCACAAGATGGTAATGTTTTCTTTTTACATCTATTAGGCTGTGACACCGCAGGCCATTCATACAGGCCATACTCTGCCGAGTATTATGATAATGTTAGATATATCGATGACCAAGTTAAGCGCCTAGTAAAGAAGGTGAACGATTATTTTGGTGATGATGACACCGCATTCATTTTTACAGCGGATCATGGTATGAGTGCGTTTGGCTCTCATGGTGATGGTCACCCAAATAATACAAGAACTCCATTGGTTGCATGGGGTGCAGGATTAAGTAAGCCGAAGTTCAACAAAATTCCCGTCTTCGATAATTATACAGAATCCTGGGATCTTGCAAACATTCAAAGAAATGATGTTAAACAAGCAGACATTGCTTCGCTAATGTCATATTTGATTGGTGCAAACTATCCAGCTAACTCCGTTGGTGAGTTACCATTGGCCTTCATTGATGCTGACGAAGCTACTAAGTTGAATGCACTATATAACAATGCAAGAAGCATCCTAGAGCAATATTTTGTAAAAAGAGATGAAGTTATTAACTCTCAATTCTTCTACAAAGAGTATCATAAATTTGTTGAAAAGCCATATGAAGAGCATTTGGATGAAATTCATTCAATCATCGATCTTATCTCAAACGGCGAGAAGGAATTAGCACCACAAGCAATTGTTAAAACCGAGGAATTAATGTCGACAACTTTAGAGGCATTGCATTATTTAACTACCTACAATTGGAGATTTGCAAGAACTATTGTCACATTTGGGTTTATTGGATGGATCATGTATTCTTTCACAATTTTTTTAAAGTTGTTTATTTTGAGTGAAAATAACGATGATATTAAGACTTCTCCAATAAATTTAATAGTATTTTCTACTATTGGAGTTTCATTAAATTGGGTGCTATATTATCAACGTTCTCCATTCAATTTTTACATGTATTTGCTTTTCCCCATATATTTGTGGAGTCAAATCTTTAGTCATAGGATTGTCTTACAGAATGGACTTACAGAATTTTTCAAAGGTATCTCAATACCCCAGAGGTTTGCAATAATTAGTTTAATTATTGCAGTTTATGAAGGCATTGTTTATGGTTTTTTCCAACGTTGGATCTTTACTCTGATCTTTATTATTTTATCCATCTACCCATTCGTTTGCGGTTACAGAAATGCTCTTCCAAATATTGCTTGGATAGTTACTAGTTTTTCCATATCTGTCTTTACTTTATTTGATGCTGTTAAAATCGAAAGTTTGGAACAAATTAATGGCGCAGGTATATTAATCATATTAAGTTCGTTATATGGTTTAGTTAAGATCAACAAAACTATCACATTCTATACACGAACCGTTTTTACTTTCCAATTATCGTTGGTCTTGCTCATGTTGGCAATCACTAATAAATCGGTCACATCTTTACAGAACAGAACAGGGTTACCCCGTGATGCGCAAGTTGGTGGCTGGGTTGTCTTACTTATTTCCCTATTTGTATCTCCATTACTACACTACGTTAAACCAAATAATGATTACAAAGTCAGATTGTTAATCATCTACTTAACTTTTGCACCAACATTTATCATTCTGACAATATCTTTCGAAGCACTTTTTTACTTTTTATTTACTGCCTATGTGGTTCAGTGGATAGAAATTGAATCTACTATTAAGCAGTTAAAAGATGCTAGAAATGAAAATTGGTTACAACTTCTAAGAGTATCAGTTATTGGATTTTTCTTACTGCAAGTTGCATTTTTCGGTACAGGTAACGTAGCATCTATTTCATCGTTTTCATTAGATTCCGTTTATCGTCTATTGCCAATCTTTGACCCATTCCCAATGGGCGCCCTATTAATGTTAAAGTTAATTATCCCATATATCATATTATCATGCGCATTAGGTATCTTAAACTTGAAACTAAAGATCAAAGACTATACAGTTTCAACATTGATTATTTCAACAAGTGATATACTTTCATTGAATTTCTTTTATCTGCTGAGAACAGAAGGTTCATGGTTAGACATCGGTGTTACAATTTCTAATTACTGTTTGGCCATTTTATCATCGTTATTCATGTTAATTCTTGAAGTTGTTAGTCATATTCTCCTAAAAAACGTCACTATTACAGAAGATGTCGGCTCTGCCAAAAAGACTCAATAAACTTTTGAAACTCCTCTATAGATTTATAAATAAATTACTTCATTTACATTAATATTTCAATTAGAATCTACGTTAGTTGGTTGAAAATTTCTCAGTAATCATTCTATAAGCGTCTTATAGCCGTGCAGTGTGTTAGAACTCTCTCCGAAAAAAAGATCATTAAAGTCAATAATTGGAACTATAAGTCAAATATTGAATAACTGATAAAGGGTTTGAGCTGTTGAATTTTTCAGAATTAAGGTAAAGTTGGCAAAGTATATTAAAAATTATCTAAATTAGGTGGCTATATTAGTAAAAAGTGGATATTTGTTCCTAGTACTGGATTATAGTTAAAATCAATTATAAAAAAGGCAGAACATGGTAGGAAAACAGAAGCAAGTAAAAAAGTTGGAAGATACGCCTTTATTGGGAAGTGAAAATCTCTCCGATACTTATCAACAAATCAGACAAATTGAAACAAATAATAACGTTGATGATGAAGTAAATTTTCTACAACAATTGCAAAGGGAAGTCAGATATGAACATTCAAAACTGAGTTGGTATCGTAGACCAAGCTTATTGAGTATATCAATTCTAATAGTTTTATTCTGCCTGGCAGAAATGTTATACTTAACGCCAATGATTACACTTACAATGAGTAAAGTTTGCATGAAAGTAGCAGATGATACAGGTGAAATGTGCAATCCTGAGTTGGTACAGCAAACCCTATCTGATCTATCTTCGAAGACAATCATTTTATCAGCAATAGCAAGTACTATAATGGCCGGTAAATGGGGACAATTATCTGATAGGATAGGACGAGTAAAGGTATTCGGCTACATGGGAATAATTAAGGTTATTGGTAATTTCATCCATCTATTAGTGGTCTTGCCAGGTGTGGCTTATCATCCATGGCTAATAATTATCTTTGGGTCCATTGGTTCTTTGAGTGGCGGTATGTATGCTTTAGTAGCAAATATGAACAGCTATATTGTTGATATTGTGGAACCAAATGATAGAACGTCAAGCTTAGGTATTCTTACAAGTGTTATGTATGGTAGCTTAGGGGCGACTCCAATGTTTGCATCTTTATTGGTAAAGGCATACCATGATAATGCTGTTCCTATTTATTTGGCAATTGGGTCTGGTGTTTGTTTTACAATATTATGTTTTACAATTATGTTGGAACCTAGACATGGCCGTGCTTTAGAATTATCACAAGACAACTATAAAAAGTGGAAAGAAACTCTCAGAGCAAGACACTCATATAATGAAGATATTGCAGTGCATCAAAAATTGCTATATCATGGTAAATACCATATGTTACATATCTTAAATGTTTTATCTCCATTAAAAGAAATATGGTCGGTTAAACCACAAGGAGAAGGCGCATCATCTTTAAGATGCCATATTATCTTATTATTAATTATCGATATTTTGTTTTTATGCACAACCATGGCAATTATTCCAACATTAATACTATTCTGTACTTATAGATACGAATGGAGGTCGATCGAGTTGGGTTATTTTATCTCAATGTCAGGCATTGCCAATGCTATTGCCTTAACACTGTTATCTAAATTCATGGTAACCATTCTTAGGAAAAGATTTCCCCGTTCAGAATCTTCAGTAGACTTTGTTGACCTGACATCAATTAGATTCTCCATGCTATCTATCACATTAGGTGTCTTGGCAATAATTATTTTTGGTAATAGCTCTAAATCTATTGTGCTATACCTCATTTTCAGAGCTTTTGGTGGGATTTGTAGCCCAACCATTCAATCTACTATAGTGAAATATTATAAAAGTAAGACAGGTCAAATATTTGGAGGAATAGCTCTATTGCATGCATTGAGTATGGTAATTTTACCCCCAATAATGTTAAATATTTACAAAGCAACAGTTGCATTCAAACCTGAATCATTTCTTTATGTTCCGTTAGTGGCATGCTTATTATCAATTATATTAACTTTTTTTATTAGACCGCATGAAGATCATAAAAACGAGCTTTATGCAGGAAACTACAACAAGACTAATAATGAAGCTGAAAATTACTCAAGTTCAAACTTAGAAAATACTCAGTAGGCCAATATACTACTGTTGCTTAATTAAAAAAAAAGAGCAGATTGACATGCAGCAAGAGACAGGCCTGGCTCGAAAAGACAATAACAATATGCAAAGAATCGAGTTGTTGTTATATTAATATAACCCTCTTGATGATAAATATTTTAGAGTTACAATTTTCACCGACAGTTCAAAAACAACTGAACACAAAAAGAAGCCCAAATGGAAAATAAGAAAAATCGCAGTTCTTTTTGGCCCCAGATGTCAAAGTTTCTCCGACTGCTGCGAGAGAGCAAATTTCTAAGAATTTGATTTATCACCACACTAGCATAGGACATTGTACGTATAAGAACGGGGTTCCTTTTAAGAGCTTCGATGTTAAGGTACTGCACTGATTAGATAATTAAGAAATTCCCGTAAGCTTCCTACCATTACAAGTTCAGTACAGCAGTATCTGTAGGAATTTAATGTCTTTTATAAGAAATTACCGCAGCAAACACGTAACTAAGAAAATTTTCGAGAAATGAAAATTTTATGTTTGAGGAAAAAAATCTTAAACATAGAGCACTTGAAGATTACTCAATTTGGGTTTGTAACTGCCTAACTGCATAGTGTCATATACTAGTGAAAAATTGTATGCGCTTAATATGTCAGCAAATAGGATGGCCTGTGCTTAGATTTAACTGTTTCAATTTTCTCTTACTTTTTTTCTTATTTCTGTCAAAGTGGCTCTCAAGATAAGATGGAAATATTTTTTCTTTCTCTCCAGACAAAAGTGACAATAAAGAAAAATAAAAGAAGTTACCACTTCAAATTCTCGAGTCTAACTAATAAATTACATATTTCAATTCATTAATAAAGAGTAGTCCTCATAAATAAGCAATCATGTATGTTGATCCACAAAGAAACTGCGAGGTCAGGAAATTGAGTCTGCCCATCAAAGCCAAGGTAGTGCAAGTTTCAGATGTGCCGGATGACCATACTGAAGAGAATATACTAATGAATGAAAGTGATGTAAGTAATAGTATACTTAATATAAGTAGTGATAGCAGTAAAAATATAAGTGGTTTAAATAGCCTTAATAATAGTACCGATGACCTAAGTAAGCATAAAATGGTCAATCCGGCACAGGTTCGTGATAGTATCCAAACTATACAGGAACAAAGAATAAAAGAAAATAAAGATTTAATCAATGCTAATAATCAACAGAATCATCCAATGTTGGGTAAGAGCACATCAGGTAAATATAATTTACGAGATTTTCAAATCTTGAGAACTTTAGGTACTGGCTCATTTGGTAGAGTCCATTTAGTTCGTTCCAATCATAATGGTAGATTTTACGCATTAAAAGTGTTGAAGAAGAAAACTATCGTTAAACTGAAACAAGTGGAACACACTAATGATGAACGTAGAATGTTATCTCTTGTGACCCATCCATTTATTATCAGAATGTGGGGTACTTTTCAAGATTCGGAACAAGTATTCATGGTCATGGATTATATTGAAGGTGGTGAGTTATTTTCATTACTACGTAAATCGAAGAGATTCCCAAACCCTGTAGCAAAATTTTATGCCGCTGAAATTTGTCTAGCACTAGAGTATCTACATGGCATGGATATAATATATAGGGATTTGAAACCCGAAAATATTTTATTAGACAAGAATGGTCATGTCAAATTGACAGATTTTGGTTTTGCTAAATATGTTCCCGATGTAACATATACTTTATGTGGTACCCCAGATTATATTGCACCAGAAGTTGTTAGCACAAAACCCTACAACAAATCTGTTGATTGGTGGAGTTTTGGTATTTTGATCTTTGAAATGTTATCAGGCCATACTCCATTTTATGATGCAAATACGATTAAAACTTATGAAAATATTCTAAATGCTCCTTTAAAATGCCCGACCTATTTCCACTCAGATGCTAAAGATATCTTGGAAAAACTAATTAACAGGGACTTAAGTGAAAGGTTAGGGAATTTAAAAAATGGTACCACAGATGTAAAGAACCATCCATGGTTCAGTGAAGTCATCTGGGAAAAATTACTTGCCAGATATATCGAAACTCCTTATGAACCACCCATTCAGCAAGGCCAAGGTGATACATCCCAGTTTGACAGATACCCAGAAGAGGAATTCAATTATGGTATTCAAGGTGATGATCCTTACCATGAATTGATGTCAGAGTTTTAGTCCAAAAGTTTTTTATACTCATTCATCGTTTTTTATTCATTCCCCACATCTACTTTGCATTAGGTTTTATATAGCATTACTAATAACCAACCAATTTTAACAAAAGGTTAGATAAATTTTGTAATACGCCTTATTTATAGTTTAGTTTAATACGAAAAGAAAATTAATAACAAATCAAAAGAGCCATCTTTTTCTTATTCTGTCTTCCTTTGAAAGTTACACTCCGCTGATGAAATTTGAAAAAGATTTAAATCGATTCCCTATTAATAGTAAGTCAATATAATACAAAGAAAGATTGCTTGATAATATACTAGGCACTTGAAAGGTTTACTATTTCCTGTTTATATTTAGAAGATTATCATAATTCTTTTAGCAATGTCTAAAGTTGTTAAACAAACCAAATTTCTGAACAAAATAAGTTTTACAACTAAAAAACCACAAATACTGATAGACACCTCGAGGTACTCAAGTATCAAATTAACTTTTCAGGCAAAAAATCATAATGGTCATATGGGAGCACGAATGTTCTGGCGTAATTGCTTACCGACTTTACAATTTTATAATCCATCCTTTAAGTTTGACGTTATTAGAATCAAGAATGATAAGAAAAGCATCGAAGTTCCGTGTAAGTTGGAGGTATTCACAAGTGATGGTAAGGTTGCAGAAACTATTGATATGCAAAATAGAATGTATGACTCTATAATGGATGAAGTATTACAACGTGTGGAGCATAAGTCAGTGCCAGAAGACCAACTAATAAAAATAGGAAATTGAGTTATAATATAAGAGAACCTAAACAAATGTTAGATACCTGTATATAGAGTATTTATTTAATAAATATTCCTTTATTTGTTAGATAATTACAAACAACACTCTAATGCCTCCTTAGAATTGAGGATGATTATTTTTTATCTCTCTCCTACCCATAAAGCTTCAAGAATAATATCCATCACCGCTATATATGTATATTTACAGACTATATACATTTTTGCCTATATTATGTACACGTAGAATCCAGAAGAATATTTTACAGGTATTCTAAATAACTTTGCTTGCTAAAGAGCAAATCTTATTATACCCCTTTTCAAGCAATTCTCTACCAACAATCCCATCATTAACCATAATTCTCGTCGCTAATGGTTCACCAGTATTTTTGTTGATCAATACACACGCATTGTCACCAAAGCTAATGTTTGAACCATCTTTTCTGTATCCGTTCTTTTGTTTAGTGCGTACTACAATAGCATGTACAATATCACCCTTCTTTACACGGTTAGTACTCACAGTACCTGTGATATTTTGTGTTAAAGGCTTGGACTTTTGGATCACACAAACAATTCTGTCTCCAATTCGTCCAGGTGATTGTGGTGATCCCTTTCTCAAAACTTTAATACATTCAGCCAACTGAGCACCAGAATTATCAATAACCTTTAACATAGACTTTAGGTATATCATCTTATGTATACTATCAGTGGGAGTTTATCGTGCAACTACACTTTTGTTTGTTCTTGTCTGTTATTTCCTCCCTCTTTTAAATGTTTCTCTTTTTCTCTCACCTCGATTTTCCATGTTATATTCTCAAGGTGTTGAAGGAATTCCATCTTTTAAAAGAATATGATATGATTCTGAATATATACTATACATACATATATGACTAATAATGACTAATTATAGTTGTTTATAGTTACAATCTGTTTTACAATAGTGACTCTAGTGTATTTTTAATTTTTGATAGATTCCATCTTTCTTGCATATCTAGTTGGAGACACCCCATTACAATTTTACCTAATTGTTCGAACTTGCCGTTACATATACTGTGTAATGCTTCCTTATCATATTTACATTGTCTTATCAGCTCCTTCAAACGAGTCTCAGAATCGTGTTTGAAGGGAAGTTTACCAACTAACATTGTATATAACATTACACCAAAAGCCCATATATCTGCTTTTACGCTTATGACATTACTATTGACTAATTCAGGCGACGCATAAGGAAGTGACCCAATGTTTGAATCGTTGTAAGTTTTGTTTGATAAAGCATTACTGAAGAAACAGCTCATACCGAAATCACATAATAGTACGTTCCAATCTTTGCTATATTTGGAACGCTTATCAATCAAGCAGTTTTCGAGTTTTATATCACCATGTATTACTCTCATAGAATGTATATACTCTAATGCATTTATTACTTGCATTGATAATGATATAGAAACTTCGCAACGTTGGTCTATAGATATTCTCGTTTGTATTGAATCATCCCAAGAAATCACCAAATCATATAAGGTACCATCGCTAATCTTTTTAGTAAGACAGTACATAGCATAGCTGTCGTCCAATTTATAGTCCAATAATGGTAATATATTTTTATGCTTCAGAAGCTTCCATACAGAAACTTCTTTTATAACTTGACTCTTTATTTTTTCATTATTCTTAAATCGCATAATCTTGATGGCATTGGTAACACCGCTACTATTATCTACACATTCTCTTATCATGCCCCATGCACCAAAGCCAATAATTTTGCCCAGGGTATGGTTGAATAATTGCATACCTTTATCATCTGGCTTGAATATAGAAGATGCTGCTGCATTGTTAGTTGTGCTATACTTGTCATTCGAATCATTCAGACTAATAATTGATGTAACAGATGGTGAGAATGAACTCAAAAATTGAGAGGCTATTGATCCATGCCGTATAGCGTCATTTGGTTCAACAAAGCTGCTGTTATTATCGTTATTGGTAGTACTATTGTTGTTATTAACACTGTCATTGTTTGAAACTGCACTATAGGCTGCCAGTGACGAATTACTCTTAGAAGTTGATATCATATGTTTTTTTATTAAGGCCATTATTGCCTTGTAATTAGCAACCTTGTCATTCGGTAATACTTCTAGAATCTTTCTTTTCCTTTGCGAGTATGGTAAGTTAATATAATCATGCGGCAAACAACTTATAAGACGTTTAATATCATCTTGGGTAAGTTGATTGTTGGCCAAATATGTCCTTGGTTGGTATTGACTTATTGAAGAAAATGATTCGGATGCTAAATCTACCGGCAGAGATATTGGTGATCTTCGTTTCAAAAAAAGATTATCTCTGTAATTTGTGTAAGATGATCTTCTCTGGACCTCTAATGCTGATGGAGGTGTAACAATATTCTTCAAATTAGGCAACGGTATTGGTTCGACTTTTGCATGAGTAGTTTTTATAAATTTATTAATATCTTCATCTTCTAAATTATATTCATCATTAGAAACAAGACTTCTTTCCTCATAATCGTTTATACTCCATCCAGAAGATGAGGGTAAAACGACTTCTTTTTTCCTATTGTCATCAGGTATATCTCTTGCTTCCCGATTCTGTTTTAAAAGGTTAACCTGGGATCCCTCTTCATTCCAGTAATCAACTATTTTTGTAAAGTCTAAATCTGGAACATATTCATCTTGAACTCCAAAGAAACTGGCCTCCTTCAGTTTATTACCATTACCCAAGAAATCATTGCTATTACCAATTCCTCTATTTTTATTATCATCATTTCTAGCCTCTGAATCCCAATTATAAATCATATTTGGATTAAAGTATAATGTATCAGTACTTGTATTAACATCAGAGGCATCACCTCCGCAATCATTTTCAGGTTTCCTATATTTTGGCTTCCGTTCTACACCACTCATGTTATAGCTATTTCAGTCTATTTTAGAAATGAAGGAAAACTCAATCTAATAAGAAATACAGAATTAATTTTATATGACTTCCTTTATACTCCAGTTAAGAGCAATTTAGTATTATTCTAAAATACTTACTATAGTGTTCTATTCCTCCTTTAAATTGAACAATTATTAATTTTAAAATAATGATAAAATGTCACACAACAGTCAGTGATTCAATTAGTAGGATCCTGTACAATAAATCTATTCTTAAATGATAGATAGTTAGATATTAATTCATATTTGCATTACTTAAAGTGTAATTATTATTTAAAATTTAGGTATAAAACGTCAAAGGGCATATTAATTTCCTGATCGGGTAAGATTGACTACACAACTCACGTGAGAATATTATAATATGAAGAATATGCCGTTCATAATATTTAACATTGCATATATCTGGTTATATTAATGTATATAAATATTTGAGCATAGTAAGTCGGTACGTATATATGTTGAATATATTAATTATCTTCGGAAGTTAATAGATTTATTTACTTCTCTTGTAGATCTTATTGAAAAACACTGTTAGGACTTCTTGCTTGAAGCCACGAGATTCATCAACTTCAGCAATCATAGATGTTAACTTTTTAGCAATTGACTCTTCATATTCATGGTATAATTTAGCTAAGTTTAATTCGTCATATAATTTTTTGACTTTGGCTTCAGATTCTTTATTCTTTAGGCCATAATTATCATCCAATAATTTTCTTTGTTCTGGATTAACAAGTTCAAGAGCCTTGTTAATTAACCAAGAACATTTATTGTCTTGAATATCGGTACCAATTTTACCAATTTGTTCAGGAGTACCGAAACAATCCAAATAATCATCTTGGATTTGGAAATATTCACCTAATGGGATTAGTACATCTTGTGCTTGTTTCAAATCCTTTGGATCAACAATGTTAGCCACATACATTGCTAAAGCCACTGGTAAGTAAAAAGAGTAATATGCAGTCTTGAATCTAACAATGAAGGAATGTTTAGCAAGAGAAAACTTACTTAAATCAACATGGTCTTCAGGTGCTGTAACTAAATCTAGTAATTGACCTAATTCAGTTTGCAAAGTGACTTCATGAAATAATTCTAATAAATCAACATAGTAAGTTTCTTTTCTGAAGTGCTTCTTTAATAGAGAATAAATAGCTGCTTCTAACATGAAAGCGTCGTTAATGGCAATATCACCAACACCATCCATCTTATACCAGCATGGCTGACCTCTTCTAGTGACACTTTGATCCATAATATCATCAGCAACTAAGAAGTAAGCTTGTAGCAATTCAATACACCAACCTAGAATAGCCAATTTCTTATATTCCTCAGTGCCAAGCGCATCAATAGAGGTGTAACCCTTTAAAATTGTATAGGTATCAATAACAGAAAGACCACGATTTAACTTACCTCCCGGAGTATTGTGAAGCAATGATTTTTCATACCACTGAATAGCTTCATTTGGCATACCATATCCTACTAAGATTGCCTTAAGTTCATCAACCAATCCTGGGAATTCTTCTAAAAATTTTTCTCTCGCAGTGCTCACCATTATTTACTTCAATTATGTTCTCTCTATACTTTCTATACTATGTCTTCCATGCAGCCATCATGTTTTGACTTCTCTTCTCTTTATATACTTCGAGATTCTCGTTTCTTTCGTTAAGCGAAACGAGATTGTATGCGTTTATCGGATTGTATTATATGTGACGATATTTTATCTATATGGATATATATATGGATATATATACACATACAGAGTTTTGCATGTAATGGATTTGTATTTTCTTTATTTGAGAGGTTATACGATTATATCGATAGTAATATACAAGGGAGTGTTAAAAAATGCGGTTTGTGTTGTTGAGGGAATTAGAATCTCTTAGTACGTCTACTTTTACCTGGTCTCTTACCCTTCATCTTCTTAGCAGAGAAACCAGAAACGTCAGCCGAAGAATCAGCATCATTCTTCCTCTTGAATCTCTTTAAACCACCTTGACCGTACTTTGCGTTCTTGGCAGATCTCTTACCACTTGGTCTTCCATTTTCCCATCTACGGTTGTTATCTTCCGTAACTTCTTCAACACCAACATTGAAATCATCTCCAGTAATTTCACTAGCCTTTCTTTTCTTTTTCAAATCTTTGATCTTATCCAAGGCATCCTTTTTCTCTAATTGACGTCTTTGTAATGTGGCATTTTGAACTTGCTTACCAAATTTCTTCAGGTTTCTTTGCTTTCTGGCATCTTCACGAGCCTTCTTCTCACTGGCTTCTCTAACTAATTTACCCTTGATCTTGTCCATATGTTCATCGTTCTTGACCATTTCAGCGAAGTAATCTAATGGTCTTAAGAAAGGCACCTTCAATCTCTTTAATTCTTCACGTGCAGCGGACACAGCATCTAAGGATTGCTTGTAAAAGGCTAATTCTCTTTCAGTGTCATCGTAGATATCCTTAATCTTAGCATCGGCAGGTTCAGCAGAAGTAATAGATTGATGTTCTTGGAAAGAGTGCTTCTTCCATGGTAACTGAATTCTTTCTAATGCATGCTTCATAGCCTTAGTATTGTTCACAGTTAACTTGTGGTGTGGAACTATATCGGCATCAGAATCGAATTCAACATCGGACAATGGAACATCTTCTTCCTCCACTTCTTTTTCTTCAGCCTCTGATTCCTCAGCATCTTCCTCTTCTTCTTCTTCAGAATCGGCAGTCTGAGATAGCTTATTTAAATCTAAGTGTTCCTGTTCATCATCATCATCATCTTCTTCATCCTTATCCTCATCTTGAACTTCCTTTTTCTGTTGCTTCTTTAATTTTCTTTTCTCCTTCTTGGATAGAGCTGAACTTTTGTATTCTTCTGATTCAATAGCTTTAGAAGTGTCACTTTTCTGAGAATCTTTGGCTCTAACAACATCCTCATGAGAAATAACTGTTGGTTCTTCTACAACTAAAGCAGCATCCTTTTTGGACTTCTTAGCTTCAACTTCCTTATCCTCTTTTTCAACAGCTTTTTGGTGTGCTAGTAACTCCTTTAATTTAAAACCTTTAGCCATTATTTCTGTGCCTATTTCGCTTTACTATGCTAATGGTAATTATTCATATAAAACCAATACAATCACTATATAAGCAATAAAATTTTTCATCTCATCGCTCTTCCTACTCATCGAAAATTTTGAAAATGAAAAAAAAAAATTTTAGAATAGCCGGGTTATTAAAGGATGTGTTTAAATGGCGTCCATTATTGAACATATACAATACTTAAATCAATTGGTTTTCTTTTAGCTGGGCAAACAAATCTGCATCTATATATTTAAGTAGAGTTGGTCCATCATTGGCCATAAAGCCTTCTGTAGAAATACCCTTTCTGCGTCTGGTTTTCATAACAAAGTCACGACTTAGACTAGTGATTGGAGCAGGCTTTAATTTTGGAATTACAGCATCTTCATCCATAACTTCACCAGGCACTTTACGCCATATTTGGTTACAGAACTGCAACTGACACATTGCTCCACCATTTGTACTTAACCTCAGATCCGTTTCGAAACCAAAAGATTCAATTACTGGAATCTGCCCACGAATCTCCACTAAAGGTGAGCCAACAATCTTATTTGTGACATATATTCTGCTTCCTCTCCTCTTTTGGAATAATTCCTCCACAATTGGTACGAGTAAATTTTGAACAATGATATTAACCTCATAAATAGGCTCCATAATTATTGGATTTGCTGTCATCATTGCTATATAACACGCTTTTCTTACCATTGGAATTACTCTACTCCCTATGTTCTGTCCCTCATTGGCTTCAAAAGTATGTAACTTGAATTGCAAGCCGAACATAGTTTCATCACACAAAGGTCCTTCTCTCACAGCCCAGTAAAACCCCTGTTTAATTTGTTCCTTAAATTCATTTAACGTCTTTTTATCTGTCTCATCTGGTAATGTATCATCAATAAATACATTTCCACTATCGAAAGTCCAAGCATTTCTAGCGTCCAATGAATCCCAACCATATTCAGTACGAAGTAATTTCGATAATTTTCTTGTATTTCCTTGAGATGCTTCTTTTTCTAATTGGAATTGATCAATTTTGTTTTGGCTTATATCTCTCAAAAATGTTTTATCCAATTGTGTTGCAGTAATACTAAGGGATACCTCATTATTTATCGATTTCACTGGGATTGCTGCAAATGATTCACCAGCACAGCTCTCAGCGAAAATGGTCATAGGATCTGTCACTTTAATTTCTATCTTAGCATAATTGGTCCTTAAGTCATATAAAAGGCAGTCCATATATAATTCACCAAATCCAAGCAACACATGCTCACCAGACTCTTCCACTTTTACCTTTAAACCTGGATAAAATTTATTTATTTTGTTTAATGCATCCATTAGTCTAGGTAATTCCTTCGGCAGCAATGGCTGAATAACCACTTTGAAGCACGGTATGTTAATGTAGTCAATCGCCTCAAACTTCTGTTTAATATCCATTTCACCTATAAATAATGTACCACTTTTTTCTATACTCCCACTAATTCCACTAAACAGAACGAT